>CAXIVM010001366.1:0-25990 GCA_964035705.1 Porites rus | reverse complement strand
GGACGCTAGGGTGGAGGCCACCGCTACTAGTTTTCAACTCTGGCTGAGCTAACTCTCAACGCTCGTCTGTCACGCCCATCTGTCTCCACTCGTCACCTCCAATGCCAGAGTAAGACCATGGGGGCCTGGTGCTCCTGAAACGCTGGTAATTACCCATATCAATGAGTGTGCTGGTGACAGTTAAACTCTATGCACACTGAACCAAAAGTTCATTGTCCAATGGTACTGCACACAAAACATTGAGCATCTTTGGCAGATGTTTGTGGGGCTCAGGTACCTGATACCTGAAACACTCTTATTTTGATGTTCTCGTGGCTTTCACATTTCTGCCTACTGCATGTCTCCTGTGCCACCGCAAATGCATCCAGAAGTTGACATGCGGTTCAAGACCTCAAGCGATTCAAAAACTGGTCTTCCTGGTCCCAACCCTGAACCGAACATTCCAAATGAACGAAAAAACACCATCTCTCTGGATTCTCACTCGCCTCTTCTTGACGTATCCGCTCCTACCAAGTGGGTGATTCTGATTCTGACGAATGCCCCGCTGGCTGCGATGTGATGGCCTGATCGCGACGAATGGCTTCCTGCCACAACGGGACAATCTGTGATACCAAAAAGCTAAAAAATAGAGTGCCATGTCTCTGCAGTTGTGTTGCTGTTATCATCAAGTTGGTGTGATTGACCACGGGCAAGAGCATGAGACTAAGTGGATCCCTGATGAAATCACACGCCGGAACTGGCAGATTCAGAAAACAGCATAAATGCTGAGCGCAAATTTGTAGTCTAGAGTAATGAAACCTGCAAAATTTAGCAATCAAATGAGCACAAAGAAACCAGCAAACAACACAAGTCGACGACTGATGGAATATGTTTCAATAAGAGTGCTGCCAAATTTGTGTTGGCGAACCAACCTGTTTGGAACGGACCTTGTTTTTGCTAGCTAGAAGAGAGTGTCAAATCTACGAGTGCGTCAGGGACGCTGGTTCGCCACGAATACCCACAGCATGTGGCAAGTCCCAAAAACGTGTTTTCTTCAGGCCTCAACTATTCCCCGCATTGCCACCAGTAACAAGAAGCTACTAGTTACTAGGTGGAGGGCCATCGCTATTAGGTTGGAGGCCATCGCTACTAGGGAGCAAGAAGCTACGAACGTAGCGATGCGTCAATGTCGAAAACACATCTTTCTTGGCAGGCACGGTGCTTGGGAGGTGTTGGATTTCAGTTTCTCGTGATGACAGCTACGACGTCTGGTGAAGGTGCGCATTAGACGGGATGGTGTTTGAACCCCTAGCTTGTAGCGGCTTGTAGGAGGCCACGCCACTGAGGGCTCATGAACCCCCCAGAGCCCCATGACAACTTGGCACATCAAAAGTGGTCAGATATCAAGTCTAAATGACCAATCAATCAAGTCATATCAAGTCTAAATGACATCCTGCAATGGTTTGCCCAAATCACGTTTCTAAATCAAGACCACCATGTCCTGCTCTTCTGGCGTTGGCGAACTCCTAGGCCACGGGGCGGCAGCGATGACAATTTGTCGGGACAAGGCGCAACTTCAAGGCGCCCGCCGCTTCCCTGAAGTATCCTGGCCGAAGAAACATCGACAAAGCAAACTAGAAACCCTTGCGCTGTCACATGTTCAGACATGTGTAAATTAAGCCAACACTCTTAAACCTTTGATTTCGTCCGGGGCAAGTCGCTCTCTTGAGTGCCGCCCTTGAAATACGCCGCCATGATCCGCCAAAATGCGACTTGCCACGGTCTCATCCCCAACCCTTTGTACAAACAAGCCCGCAAGTGTAACTTCAACTCCTTTGCCCATGGGGTTGCAAGCACCCAAGGCTTTGTATAGCTGTCGCCTGAAATCTAGAACTGTCAAGACCAAGTCCCTCTAAGACACAGGTGCCGCCTTTGCTCGGTTCTGGCTTGAGTTCTTACATATTGCATGTCCCTGTGCATCCTTACTGATTATACTTTAGCATGGCCATGAAATCAACACAACCGACAACAACAGTGTCCTTGGAAGAGTTCTTAGCAGGCTGCTTTGAAGGAGTCTTCGATGGAGCTTTTGACGGAGACTTCGACGGAGGCTTGGACATTGGAATGGACACCGGTACCTTCCAGGGACAGATCTGAGCCATGCAAGGACGCTATTAGGTTGGAGGCCATGGCTAGTAGGAGCAAGGATGCCACTAGGGGGCTCCTGGCCTTACTACTAGGAGCAAGAAGCTACTAGGAACAAAGGGCATCGCTACTAGGAGCAAGGACGCTATCAGGTTGGAGCCATCACTACTAGGGTGGAGGCCATTGCTCTTAGGTACCGTTTGCTATTGATCTGAGCCATCTAAGGTGAACCCTTGTGCACCCACCTCATCCGTCTGGCTGAAATCCTTTGAGGCGGCCCATGGCTATGTTTGGCAAATGGCTGCACCATTTAAAAGAAACAACGTGAAGGCAGCAGGCACGTGACGCATGTGCTTTCGTATGCTTTTCGTTCACACTGAGGGTGCACATGTCAAGTTGTTCCCAATGTTCCCCAAGCAGCTCAACGTCTTCTTTTCACGCGGTGCGTGTAGTAGTAGTTCCCTCCTCCGTTCCCTCTCTGAGTTGTGCATCGAGCTCATCGGGAGGGGAGCTTCAGGTCCAACTCCAAGCTGCGGGGTGCTTCTTGCAAACTCACTGTGGATGAGGACGGGCATGCAGCATATCCTGAGAGGGCAGTCATTACTGCTCAAAACATGGATCAGAAAGGTGACGATGTTTGTCTCTGCCACGTTTGTCATGGCAAATGTGAAGGAATTACTCTCCACTGGGCAGGCCTCAGCGGGTATCCAATTATATCATCTAAATCTGTACTTTGCCTATCTTTGCCTCCTAATTCTGGGTCTTCTATTATGCGGAGGCTGCGGGTTCTTTTGCCAAATTTGCATTGCCGACAATTGTGCTGCGCGAGAGATGATTTGCAAACTCGTGCGCACCCGAAATGATTCGTTTCCATGGTCAGCATCATTGCCGGTTTGGCACGCTACTAGGGGCGCTCCCGGCCATACTACTAGTAACAAAAATGACACAGGTCCCAAGCTCCAAGACTATTCCACCCTAGCGCTACAACTCCTGACGCCACTGGAGAGCATTCTGGAAAAGAAAAAGGCGTGAATCCTGCCAAATGCACCTTTTTGGTCGGAATCCTGCCAAATGTCCAGGCTGGTTGTTCAGGATTTGTGGGCTTGAAGTACTTGAACGACTTGGCCATCAGGAAACGTTCCTTCACCGAAGTGTGAACCAAGGACTGGCAATAGCGATGGCTAAGAAGCGGCTTCATAGCGCTGGCCTCCAACATCCTCCAACCTACTAAGAATCTACTAAGAGTGCATTGCCTTTATGAAAGCGCCAGCCACATCGTGTCTCCGAAAAAAAGCCAATTCCTTCGCAAGGTCCATGGGAGTCACGAAGTCTTTCGTCCTCTTGGACCTTGAAGGACCGCCGCAGCGACGTGATGCGTGACCCGTGCGTGGCGCGACCCAGGACGGAAGTTGGCGTCTCAGTCTCATCGACCACGTGGCGACCCGAGAGGAATGGGGTGCAAGAGGGGGAGGTGGGGATTCTGCAGAATGCGCACCTGCAAACCAAATCAAGTGTCGAATACGTTCAAAAAACCTCCACAAATAACAACATTAGTGCATATGTCCTGATCATTTCGGTCCTTATCATTCCTTCATTCATTGGAAAGTTCCATTTTGGAATTGTTTTCACCAGCTGAGACGAATTCGCAAGGCACTGCGCCTGCTGAGATGGAAATCAAGGCACATGACTGCGAACCCGCACCGCCCACACTCCACAAAGGTGAGTCCACTCCACCAGCACCGGAAACTCTCGGAAAAGAGAACATAAATGTAGTACCCGTCGCTAAGTTGGAGGCCATCGGGCCATCGCTATTGGCGTATTAAATTATATGCTCTGAATGTCACATGGT
This sequence comes from Porites rus, assembly GCA_964035705.1. Taxonomy (NCBI): domain Eukaryota; kingdom Metazoa; phylum Cnidaria; class Anthozoa; order Scleractinia; family Poritidae; genus Porites; species Porites rus. The sequence continues at coordinate 22,017 of CAXIVM010001366.1, read as the reverse complement.
GTGATAAGTGTCACCAGACCAGATCTGAATCTATATAACTGCTTAAAAAGCTCCCCCTTCTTTTGTGTCACCCTCGGCGCGGTCCAAGTCTGAGCTACACTCGGCGTGGCAAGTTCCCGCACGGGATGTCTGACATGAGGATTCGACCACCTTGCTCACCAAGAGTTCCAATGACCTTCGCTCCGCTTTGCAACAGCACCTGCGAGCAATTCCCAAGCAACAAGCTCTCACAAGCAATCGTTTGAAGGAAGCAAGTCCAGCAACAAGCTACATGCAGTAATTATATAGGTCGGTTGGAGGCCATCGCTCTTAAGTCAAGCAAGCTCATCTTTGCCCCAAATGGCCCTGCCTTGCACCCTTCCAGATGGTTGTGGAAAATGGCCCAGTGCAACGCTGTGCGGTTCCATCGATCCAACCAATCCATCCGAGCTGAGCCTCACCGCCAGCGACGTAGCCCGGCTAGAAAAGCCACACGGAGCGGGTGAAGCCGAGGAGAAAGAACAAGCAAGAGAGAGAGAGAGAGAGAGAAAGAAAAACATGTCACTGTTAAGTTTGGAGTCCATCGCTATTGGTTTGTCTATTTGCTTTGTTGTTTCCTTTCTTTTTCTTGATGTGTTTCTTTATGTGATGACAGCCAAGCCGCTGCTAAAGTCTAAGAATTCTTCCCTAAAGAACACCTGACCAGTGCGGAACTGTTGTTGCACCCCGTGTTGCATTGGGTCTGCTTGTGAAAAACAAGCATCTCATCAAGCGTGATTGCATCACCTGTGCGATGCCGCAGTGAAAAAGCTTTGTAAGGTTGAGAAGTTGGATGACTTAGATGACCCATGCGATGATCAAAGACATCAGGAAGAAAGGGCAGAAATTGAAGCAGATCACGAAGAAGAAGGAGAAAGCAAAGAAAACCCTCCACGAATTGCAGGATAGCATCCAGGAACATAAAAGCAGGTAAATGACGACTGAAGCCCAGCAGAACTTACTATGGACAGGAACAACACTTGAGCTGTGCGACTACCCAGCTGACATTGCCTCAGCACAACTTACATAGGCCGAATGACGAATGCCTGCAGGGGCAAGAAAGAACCAAAACCACGGCTGCAAATGCATCGCAACTCTCAATGGCAGTAAACATGCCAAACAAAGCACGACAAAGCTACAATGCTGCATCAGTTCAATTCGAGTGCGGCCATACAGTACAAAGGCATGCTACAAAGCGACAGGTCAAAAACACTGAGAGCTGTACAAAAAGTAGCAGCGGCAAAACTTAGCAACATGACAGTGCGCAATACCCCACCCTACTCTGGAAGCGGAGGGAGCTACCACAGAACACACTTCTGCACAAATACGGCAAGCGTATGGCATACTCATCTACAGCAAGCATCTGCATGGATCTGCATCCACCATCCCTAGGCTCTCTTCCTTGCACCATGGCAAATGGCAAAATGGCCTTGCAATGTCTTGCCTCTCTGCTAGCTAGCAGCAAGGATGCTACTAGGGGCTCCTGGCCGTTGGGAAGCCTTTCAGCTCCCGTGGCAAGTTCTGGAGCTTTCACGTCTTCACCATGCCATGTGTCATCAGGCTTGATATGTGAAACATCTGGTATGCAACAAAGGCTGGAATGTTCGCCCTGGTCAAGCCCCTCATGGCTCCTTCAAGAATGGGCAATCTGGCATCAATCCAGCTCACTGCCTAAATGGACACACGTGCTGCGCGCACCGACATGCTCCACGTGCTGCGAGGCTTGAACAGCTCCGCGTGCGACCTGCTTCACATCTCCGAGGCCAAGTGAGGTCACTCTACTTCACTCTATACAGTAGCTACACCTTTGCTGGTCGTCAGGATGTCGAAATTGGGAGGAAAGCAGCAACCTTAGGCCAGACTGGAGAGCTGGGGAGCATGTGTTGGATCGCGATGTGCTTGAGCAAGTTGGCTCATTCCTGGTATGTGTGTGTGCTTTCTGGGAACGAGGTGGTAGCGGTAGGTTCCGAGGGCATCGAATCAAGGTGATGATGAATGATGTAGTTGAATCTGCACATGCCATGTGGCAGCTTGATTTTGGGAGGGCAGACTTGAGGGCCTTAGGAGGACCTAAGGCCTTAGGGAAAGAAGCTATGTCGCAGAAGGAAAAACAGAGAGCGATCGAGCACTAAAGCAAAAACTGACGGGAGGGAAGGGATTAGAGGCAGCCACTGGAAGAAGTGGCTTTGTACGAAGCAGTTTTGTTGAATAGAACTGCCCTTTCAACACTACAGGTACACAACATGCAGCAAAGCAATGAAAGCATCGTAGTTTTTGACATGGCACTCTGCAGCAATGCCGTGGTTGTAGCAACATTTCCTGCTTTCACTGCAGCATGCAAAGCCGTGCTACGGCTGGCCGTGTCCTTGGCAACATCCCCCCGTGACCCCTGTGGCCTCCAACCTCATTACTAGCGAAGGCCTCCAAAAATAGCACCCAAAAAAAAGAACAACGCCCGCACAATGAAGTATCCGCCAGGTGGCCATTGCTTCAACATCTGCACGAGCCTGCGGGATGCATCTACCATGTTGGAAGGAAAATATTGCTGATGGTCCGATGCTCTCTTACGCGCCACACTATGAGCGTCCGCCAAAACGTTGCACAATGAAGAAAACATTATTCAATAAGGTTATCGCCTTTGCTGGCCCGGCCACACTTTCAACAAAGCTGAACACATCCAAAAACTGCGGCAGCATGGTTTTCGTTTTTGAGTCAACCTTGAGGGAAATCTTTTGCTGGACTTTAGCAATATTCCGAAAATTAACGACTTTTCTTTGCTAAAAAGGTCATCGAAGGTTTTGTTGGCGCTTGCTGAAATGATTGTAACTTGGGAGGGCCTCTATATCTACTATGTTCCGTATATTCAGTATTCCGCCCGCTGCAACAGGATGTATGACTGTATGACAACTTTTTCATGGTAACGCTTTCTTAGTCTTAAGGACATACTTCCACCATTTCATCCTTCTTCAACATCGGGTGGCTTTCATGTGCAAACTCAGTATCCACCGTATGAACTCTGACCTGTGCAGGTGCACATTCAGACTGGATACAAGCTATATTTCTTGCGGATGCCAGCTACTTGCATCTGGCGCACAATGCGCGGAGGGAGGGGGACCAAATCGAGGGTCTGTCTGAACTCAGGCGGAGACAAATTCAAAACGTGCCTTGAGAAGCAATGCCACCATTCGTTCTCCGCAACGCTCGGCGGCCTTGTGAAGCACCGGCGTTCCATGAGCCTCACAATGGTCCGGCGTTGCAAAGGAAAATAGCGATAAACTGGGAACATGAATTACTAACAAAATGTAACAAAGGGCATCGCTACTAGGAGCATTTGCATCGCTACGTAGTAACAAGGGCATTGCTACTAGTAACACGAAGCTACTAGGCATAAAGATGCATCAAGCGCACAAAGGTAGGGACACCCTCCGCCCCCCAATCTAGGTTTGACTAGGGTGATCCCGAATTGGTGCATTCTTTTCACGCCTGTTCTTATTACCAAGAAGCTACTAGGAGCAAAGTGCATCGCTACGAACGGAGCAAGAACGCTACGAACGGGGCTCCTGGCCTTACTACTAGGGGCATTTTTACTACTGTCACTAGTAACAAGAACCCTCTTACTACATTACCGTATATGTTCTTATGTCTGGTGAAGTGATTGGCCATGAGGCTTTCAGTTCATCACCTTCGTCAGTGAACTAGGCGATTGGCACAATCATACGTAGGATGGAGGCCATCATACGTAGGTTGGAGGCCATCGCTTTTATATGTTTTGTTGAACATATAAATATGCGTATAATTCTTCGTCTGGCGAAGCTTGCGTATTGCTGGCACAATCCGATGTTGGCATTATTTGTGAAGTGAGAGGTTCTTGCACAAAGTCTACGGTTCCATCTCGGAACATGTCCATCTTGCCTGGCAGCTACACATTTGGGAGCGTTTTGCTCAATCAAGGTTGGTGTATAGTAGAGACTTAGGCACCTCTCTTGCCGAGATCAGCACAACCCAACACATGACCCACAGAAGATCCCTGCCATCACGGCCATCAAGACCGCGCCGGTGGCAACAGTGTCGCACAAACTACAACATACGAGGTCTGCCGTTGCAGCGTGGTTTGTTGGCTAATGGACTGCATCACAAAGACATTAAAATCATTAGAAGGGACAGGTTCTTGGCACCCTATGAAGCCCTTACTTTGCCTCAGCTCATTACACCCTCACAAAATCACAAAACACACACAAACAAATCAGCAAATCACAGCAGCACATTGAACATTCCACGTTGAGTTTCGGACATCTCGCCGCTCCGGCTGCGCAGAATACGATAAGAGCTCTTCAGCACAGCACAAATGGTTTCCCATGACAGCCTCGGAAAAGCAAACGTAACAAGTGCATCGCTACTAGTAACAAGCGCCTTACAAGTAGTAACAAGAAGCTACTAGGAACAAGTGCCTTACTACTAGTAACAAGTTAGAATTAAATCAAATTAGAAATTGTTTCTAACCGATCCGCCCGATCCCTTGAAAGCGGAGGCCATCGCTAGTAGGTTGAAGGCCAGTGCTATCAGGTTGGAGGGCTAAAGACTGTCGTACAAGAGTGCCCTCAGAAACTACGTCTTGCTGTTCTTGCTGTTAAGCACCAGTATCGCACAAAAGTGCCCTACAAAGCACAACTTGCGGTGCAAGTGTGCCCTAAGAGTGTCTTTTTCTCAAGAGTCACCAGAGTCCGAGATAGTCTTTTTGCATTTGGATTCGGTATCTTGCTTTCTCTCATTCTGTAGGCCTGTAGGCAGTCTTTCCCTGAATTGTGGTCGTGTTCCACCACTGCTTTTGAAAGCCGTATCTGTCCATTTCCTGCTCCTTTCGTTTGATGCCACATGTGACCGCGATGCTGAGACCAAGCAACCAAGATCAGGGGTGTCGACCCATGTCTGGCATACTGCCCTTCAAGCAGGCCTACAAGTAGTACGACTGAACATGACTCAACCAAGAAAGGTCTTCAAAAATGTATAAAAATGCATAAACATGTGACAATCGTTCTTTTTGAATATCTTCGATTCCATTGTTCGATTCGTCATGGTTCAAGTTTTTCTCAGTCGACTCTTTTTCGACGAGACTTGGCGCCTCCTTCCACTTGAGCACCTTCTGAAAGGAGCAGCTGCACTAAGGGAAGCAGTCCAGCCTCCGAGGCGCGGCCTGAGAACAAATCTGCCAACGGCAGGAGCAAAAACAAGGATGACCAGTGAAACAATCATTTTGTCTCATGCACACCACGCGATCCTCTTAACACCTGGCAATCTAGTTACGCTTCTAGGCTTCGAGAATCTTCGAGTGACCAAAAACTCAACGATGTTTGGCGAGAATGAGCTGAAAAGCGTAGCGAACGCCTTCCCAACTTCCCGCCCAACTTCCCCAAAATGAGCATTCCGCGTGGCAGAGCAAGAGCTCGGGGCCAGCCAGTGGCACCTGACAACACGAGATGCGTTCAGGATCTTTTCACGCCGATTCACATGGCTGGGCCTGCTCCCAAGCACCATGGTCCAACTCTGCATCGCTGCTCTTCACTTTGTGCTTCACATAGTTAATGCGAAGCTCGGCCACATCCTCCTTGGCGCCAATGGTGTTTTGCTCACCCCCATCCGAATGTGAAGCACGTATAATAGGACTTTTCAAGAATGAGAGTGTTTACAAGTGGTTCGGATTTTTGTTGTGCAGGTCGATTGTGCCGAGGAACTTCACCAATCTGTTCCTCTTCGGAACCTCCGACCGCTGCAAATCGTACACCTCCCCGTGCCAGCATCTGGCAGTAGATCCGCAGCCGGGGAGAATGGATCAGCTTCTCAGGCGACAGCAGAATGCCCAAAGCACTGGCAGGACTCACCTGGAAAACGGGTGCCTTGCTACTTTAACACTCAAGGCCTACCACTACCACCTCCTTGAATGCTTGGAACAAGCTTAGGTCTGATTACAAGTAGCTTCAGAAGAATTCTGGAGAAAAACACACAAATGACTTACCAAGTTACTTGACTTCGAGATCCCCACCCTGAGGGGCGATTTGGAAGCAAGGACAGGAAGGTTTCTTCCAGCGTTTGCTCCGGCATGTATTCTGATACGTATTCTGGCATCCACGTTCAGGGATTGCGTCCTGGCATATATTGGCATATGCTCTGACCTTTGTTCCGTGATATGTTCTGACATTGTTCTAGTTCTGACATATGTTCTATCAAGTCTTTCATATGCTCCAACATGCCTTCTCCCATGTGTTGGGGCATCTGCGACATGAAATCTAGAGACCCTGACAGGTGGGGAAAGTGACATGAAGCAAGAAAACAAAAGAGTCAGCACGTAAACTGACCTCTCAAAACTAAGAGTGAAACGAAAGAAACAAACCGAGGCTCCCAACATCCTGACCCGCTGCTGCGGCAAGTTTCAGCAGCCGCCGTGAGACCTCAAGTGCAGAACATTCTAAAGTAGGGCATAGTGAGCACCGATCAAGTAGAGATATGTGTGATATATATATATATATTACTATATGTCCAATATCCGATATTAGACATAAGCTACAAGTATTGAAATGGACTCTGGCCGCTCTAGCCCTTGGGGTGCCACTAGTAGCGAAACTGGAATTGAAGGAGAGCCAATGGTGCAAAAGCACCAGGGTGACGTGGATCTCACTAAGTGAATCGAGAATCGGCCAATGTGTACCGGTGACGCCTCCCCAACCCGACAGCCGGAGGGGGTTGGACAGCAGCCTTGGCAGCTTCGGCTTCGTCAACCTTCGAAGCAAACGCGGTGAAGGAACCTAGCTGATAACCTCCATCCATGAGGTTCGACTCCTCTTCATGATGGTCACGCGCCAAAGGCAAGCAAACGGGGAAATGCATGCAAAAGCAGCGGCATTGGCACTTCGTATGCTCATCATGGACACATCACTGACATCCCAAACTCCGCGCTGGAAAGAAACCTCCTCTCTCCTGGGGTCTTGGGGGTCTTGGAATTAAACGCGAGTAGTGGCTGCTGCTCGTCGAGTCTTCTGGTGGTGAAGTGAAACACTGCAGTGAACACTGCTAGCGGCTAGCAGCAGCTAGCAGCGGCTAGCCCTTGTGCTGTGGCACTTTCCCTTCAGCTCGTAGAAGTCGTCTGCTTTACTGCAGGATGACATGGCATCATTGGCATGCTTCTACCGCTGAGCTTTTGCGACCGGCAAATTGGTGTTGGTGTATGGCGGCATTACAAGATTGATGTGTCAAACCTTGCCAAACCTTGCGACATGGAGACATGAATGTGCAGTGCGATGCATATGAAACATATTGATGCGTAGTGCCGTAGTGCCAGATGCTACTAGGAACAAGAAGCTACTAAGGGCTCCTGGCCTCGCTACTAGGAGCAAGGACGCTACTAGGTTGGAGGCTGAAATGCCCAGCACTCATTGCGCTGTCATGGCCTGCAGGACGGACATGGAATGACCACCAAGCGCCAGAAAGTGGTCATTGGGACCGATGCCCTTGCGGCCCAAGACCTCCTGGTGACCAAGGGTCTCCAATGGCAGAGTCGATTTGTGCCCCTTCCAAAGACCAAGCTGAGTTGAATGCGACATCTATATAAGTCTTGCAGAATATAAGGTAAACAATGAAACGCTGTCTTCATCGGTCTTCCGATGGCTGATGCCAAACAATCTTTGACAGTCCTCCCAAATTCCGGCCACCACCCGCTCCAAAGCTGTCAGAGATGAGGATGTGGAGGTTGACGCATCTACCACTTCTGGAAGTGCTTTGTTGTCCACTTTCCTCGGCTTTGACAGTCGACCTGAACATGTCCGCTTTTTACAACAAAGCCTTCATAGCTGTCCAATTCCACGCTGAGGCGCCCGTTCGCTGTGAGAGGGAGCCTTTGCATCAGAATGAATTTGCTGGGCAACATGTGCCGTGGCAGTTCGTGGCTTGACCGCTGTAGAAGGAAGTCACTCATCACTGGCATGATGCCTTGGCCAAAGCTGGCTGAAGTTGCAGGGGCTTTCATGACATTCTAGAGACATACCGATCGATCTGCTCTTTCTTTTTGCACGACGTCAAGTCACAGTAGGGCTCGTGCAACATCACTGAGGCAGCAGCGGAGACCTCCAATCTCATGAGCAAATCACATAATGACTTGAGAATGAAATGCAATTTGAAGAACACGGCAGCCAATGACATTAGCATGTAGATGATGCACGTTTCAAGACATTTCACATGCAACACAAGCTTTGAACTCATGAGCCTTGTGAACCCACAAACACGAGGGCCGGCGGCCCGTGATTTCTAATTCCACGCTGGCTGGAGAAAGCTGCCTGGCAGTAGGCCACGAGAAAGCTGTCGCGGAGCTTCACTGCACAGTTGCTCAGCAGTCCAGCTGCAGCTTTCACGACCCCAATCTCAATTTCGCCCAGCTCCACTCGCATTCCACGGATCTTCACCTGCACATTTCGGCGCGGCAAGATGTAGCTGATTAAAGCACAACGGTCTAGTTGTAGCTAGAAGCTACTACGTGGAGGCCATCGCTATTCGGTTGAAGACATCGCTACTAGTATACTAGTAACAAGAAGCTACTAGTAGCAAAGGGCTACTAGGGGCTCCTGGCCGTACTACTAGGAACATTCTTGCTACTAGTAACAAAAGCCATTAGGATCCATTAGGTAGTTCACCACGCCCAGTGGTGTGTGGACCGGAGGATCACCGAGGCAACGGTCTTGGAACCCAATCATGGCTTCAACAGGAGTGGGTGGGGCATTCAAACGAAGCAAACGTCTGCACAAGGCGGTGCTTTGACTTTTGGAACCTGACAACAATGTGTTTTCACACTTCGTGTGTTGTATACTCTTTGTTTGTAGCATTCTGTGCAAAGTCTACCCCCAAACACCCTGACATTACAGTTCCCTCCCCCTCCTCCACCTCCCCATGCTCCTGCAACAAGGTATGCACAGAAATATACAGACTATAGACGTCGTCTCTCCGGTGTGGCACAAATGCTCCTCCAAGAATTCGGAACACCTAAGAATTGTTTCGTACAGTCAGGGAACCAGAGCTCGACTGCATCCTTGCTCCCAGTCGCAAACTTGCTCGAAATTGTTACATCCCTTTTCTTGCTCAACGCTGTTATTACTTCTTACTTATATAAATGATGACATTTAATTATTGTACTCCCTCATAATGCCAGGAGCTACATGGCCTCCGACCTACTTGCGATGGCCTCCACCTAGTAGCATCATTGCTACTAGTAGCTTCTTGTTACTATACTCCCTTTTTATTGCCCATTCGCGCCGCGCCTGACTGTCAAAGCGTCCAACTACTTCGAGCTCACACCGTGGCTCTCGACGGAGGATCCCACCATCTCCGGTGCGGTACCACTTGCCGTTCCGCCCGGGTCGTTCGACGAACTTCTGCGCCGTCAACTCCGGACGATTGTAGTAGCCTTGGCCGACGGGGTGCCATGCCCGACCATCTGGTGTGCCATGTCCCGTTGTGGAGGCGGTTGCATATTTACGGCCTCAACCATGTGCCATCAGTCCTTTCGCCCACCACCCTACTGCCCCACCCGGACCACCAGGTGATACAAAATATACACACCGATCGGGAAAACAGGGCCAAGCGTCCGATCCCAACCTGCATGCCACCCTGCACGATCTCTCCAACTTCACCATCTGGGACTTCTGTAGTGCCATCCTTTTCCTTACGGATCAAGAGACTGTCAGGACTTTTCTAAAAGCGATGGCCTCCAACCAAATAGCTCAGACTGTCAGGAACCTGCACCCACAATCTCTCTCTCTCTCTCACTTCGTCCGTCTCTGTGGATCTAAGAAGCTACGAGTGAACGGAGATGTCGCACGGTGGACACAGCGGTGTCTGCAGCTTTGATCTGAGGGGTTGGAGGAAGGTCGTGAGGTGATGAGATGTTGTGAGTTGGCCGAAAGATCGGAACCTCGTAGGAAGTAAGAAGCTATGGAAAAAATGAAATGACATTGGCACATATCATAGGGCAGGTATTAGTGGTGCATAGCTCCGTAGCATCGCTGGCAGAAAAAACAAAAAAAGCAGCATGCAGCATCCTGTTTCTTATAGTTGCAATGGTTCGGGCTCCCTGAAGAATTGAGGGAACAATACCCCAAAGACCCGAAATTGGATGAAAACTGAATGGGGCTGGCCGTCTTGCCGTATCGCCTTCGGCTTTTGTGATCCCCAACTTCCAAATGGGGGCAGGGCTCGAGGATCTCAATCTCGTTGCCCGCATACGGAGAACCAACCAAAGTGGCCTTGTCACCCAGTTCCATCCGCCGCAATGTCTGCCACACGGTGCCTAAATCAAAACCTACCTGGTCGGCCTGTGACATGTCCAAATCTAAGAAGTCGAAATTCAAAGCACAAGTAAACAGTAAACTGAGTAAAGGTCACTCAGTTGTGCCGTAGGTGTTCAGCAAAGTCAGCTTGGGAGCCCAAAGGTCCAGCAAGGGCTGAGGTGAGCGCTCACCACCCAAGCACAGAGTGAGACTTGAGCAGTCCATCTCTGTCCTAAACAAACGAGATCATCTGCATGACACATTCGCGAACATAACAGTTTAACGAACATTCGCACATTCGGCACCCACAAAGACATCCATGTCTTGTTTGTCAAGGAAAACACTGTGACAAAAAAAGAAAGTAGTAACAGGTGCATCGCTAGTAGTAACAAGTGCCTTACTAGTAGTAACAAGAAGCTAATAGGAACAAGTGCATCGCTAGTAGTAACAAGTGCCTTACTAGTAGTAACAAGAAGCTAATAGGAACAAGTGCATCGCTACTAGGAGCAAGTGCCTTACTAGTAGAAACAAGTAGTTTTATGCACACCAGGCGTCTCCAAGGATTGCCACAGCGAAGGGGTGCAGGTCACATGGCTCACGGTCAACCGTTCAATGGTCCAGCCCAAGTTCGCAAAGAACAACATCCGCGGCGCCACAGCCACAGTGCCACCCACGGCCCAAGTAGCGAAGATGTCGCCTGAGTAGTGGGCGTACGGATGACTATGAGTGGCTGACCCACGTGTTCTTTCCAGACAGACAGTGTTTCACTGTTATCATCTAATATCTACCAAGTTGTGGTTTCAGGCCGGCGGATGAACCCGAAGCTGAAGAGGATGGACCAGTGGAGGAGAGGACAAAATGCGGACTTTTTTTGTGAGCTACTAGCAGCTTCTTGTTACTGTAGCAAGTAGCAATGGCCTCCAACCTTCTTGCGATGGCCTCGACCCTAATAGCTTCTTGTTCCTAGTAGTAATGCCAGGAGCTACTTAGTGGCGTCTTTGCTAGCAGCTTCGTGTCGAGAAACGAAAAGCTCTCTGAACGGTTTGAGCAAATGAAAAAAGGTGAAGGATGTGGGCAAAATGGAGGGATTGCAAGTACTTGTGAGGGACGAGGACGACAATCAGGATGAGGGTGCATCAAGGGGAATGATCTTCTTGAAGCATGACAACATTACGGTCAGCCTTTGCTTGATAGACTGAAGACCCAACAGGCTTCGGTCAACCCATAGAGCCTGCTATTCAACACCGGCTTTCAAATCAATTAAACCTGTAGCCCAACCGCATCCGTCGCTAAACGCTAGCACTGTGCAAAGCAAAACTGCCACGACAAACGCTTGTGAACCTCCTCATCTTCCCTCAAGCTGCAGCAAAGGGTCCAATTGACGGGTCAAATGTAGAGGCTGATGCAATGAGTACCACACTCTCCCTCGAGATGCCCTGAGGAGGGTTCTTGACTTTGCACCTCAATCGAAATGGATCATGTCTCAAAGAACTAATTGGCAAAGTGCATAACGCCTCAACGTAACTTCGTGGAAGGAAATGTGCATGCGTGCGTTACGTCAAGAACAAGGATGTGAGGAGCTCATTTGGGGGCGTGGAGGGCTATAACTCCCACTGGACAACTACAATGTAATGTGCTCAGCTGTCAAATCCTAGCAAATGTCGATGTTCCTCCATAAGCAGCAAGGCGGTATCGTTATCATGTGGTATCCCATCTCAAGCATCAGGATTTCAAAGACCCCATGGCCACCTTTCCCTTCATGCGGCCAGAGTGCCAGTTCGAGAAAGCTCGATGAGATATGAGGACCCCCTTTGGCTGGCCCGTGGAACCGCTGGTAAACCACCTCGAGACAAATCCAAGCACTGGCTCGCTCCCCTGCTCCCTGCTCCAGTCTTCGATTTGCTGGATTGCCAATGATGATGTGTTCGGGGGTCCATTATAACTTGGCTTCTGCTTCCGGTCTTTATGTGCCTTCTCGCTCGTCTGCACAAGGCACACCTCATCCTAGACAAGTTTGTGTCCATGCAGCCAGCTGCCAGGATAAACACGTGCAACATCGTGCAACATATTCCCCAACATTGTTTTCCAGATCTTGGTTCATCCAGGCAACATATATGCCACTGACTCAGGCTGCAACCACTCTGGCGCCTCTAAAGCCACATGCAATGGGAGCTCCATTGATAGTGGCACTGCAAGGCTCAGGTCAATGACTTCCACTGGTAGTGCCTCAGCGGCCTCCAGTAGCTTCCTCAAGGTCACAAGCATTGAAGCAAACATGACATCAAACTGCCTTTTCAACTTCTTTCAGTCACACCGTTACAAGTTTCAATAAGGTCTGACCTCCATTTAAGATCAGCAAAAAATGCCATTCAACGACCCACCAATCTCCACAGGACTGCCTACGTGCACAACGGCTCTGGTCCCAGTGTCTTCGCATCACCCCAGTCTTTGGTCACACAGCACGAAGCCTTTGCTTCAGACATCACATGATGCAGCCGTGCGGGCGGATCGTGCGGGTCCAACGGCACCAGGATCATGCTCCTGGTGTTGGGATCATCATGGGGGGATTGGGTGATCAAATGAATGGGACACGTTATGAGATAACCTGGACACAATGCAACATGTACTCCTGTTGGGGAATACATTCTTCAAGCTGAGACTGCCGTGGGTTGCATTCCAATATCATCAATTAACTTGGGCGTTGGACAGAATGTGAGAATCTGTGGGGAGAGGTTTCGAGGGCCACATGGGTAGCTCCCTCCTATTACTAAACTAAACTAAACCCCCAATGCCCCAAAAAAAAATCGGTGGAATGGCTTTTCTTTTGCAACAAGGGTACGGTACGTTCGGTACGTATCTTGTTGAGGGGTCACTGGCGGGAGGCATGCTGTTCTTTCGCTTGTCGTGAGATCAGAAAAAGGGTGCCTCGAAGGTTGCAGAATGTGGGTGTTCTAAAACCCCAAACCTAAAAGTTGGACGGCGCAAGAAAGAACAGCCGCTAGCGGCCACGAGGACCACTTTTGAAAGGGCGCAAAGTCAACGAAACGGTTGTGACTGCGTTTCCGCACGAAGCCTGGGCGATCTCACGATGCCCCGTGGCGAATCGACATCTCTACCGAGAAAATGAGATTCGCAAAGGTTTGGTCAAACCATGTTCACCGGGTTTCAGATCACAAGTTCTTCAAAATGGCCTCTTGAGCCCTAGGGCCTGAGCCCCCCAAAACTACTCTTTGGGCACAGACTTTCACCTACATGCATTGCTATCAAGCCTGCGCATTGTTGTGATAGGCTTTGCCCTGCAATTGCACCCTGTTCAATCTTACCGCTCCGCTAAATGGCTTTCAGAACCTGAGCACTGCCTTCCTGAACCACTGGTGCACAGGTATTACTACTCACAACCCCCCCCAAACCCCACCGGTCTCGTTGCTCCTGCGCCAACCTGCCAGCTCCGCCAAGGCCAAGTAGGGCCCATCATCGATCGCCACGGCCAACACCGAGCCACCACAGCGCTGGGCCACCAAGCCCGACAGCTGCCAGACCTGTCGCGTGACGACGCGCTACGACGCGATCCTACACCCCGAGAAAGCAAGTATCGCCCCACATAGCTGGTGGGGCCACGGACTTGTCTCCATCCAGCTTGAGAACATGAGTGCGTGAGGGCCTGTGCTGCATGGATACTGGCAAAAGATCCATGGGCCTTCAAGAAAAGAATTGTGCAGCTACATTGGAGGCCAGCTCTTCTAGGTTGGAGGCCATGTGGGCAGGACTAGTTGCGTGGGGTGGGCAATAGCGACCGTTGAGGTCACAGTTGCCTTGGAAACCGCCAGACTGAGTGACCCAAACACGGGGAAGGGGTTGATCTCTAGGGATGTCCAATGCGTATTATTGAAAACCCTGAATTCAAGGAAGCAACAGCATCAATGTCGACAAACAAGTGTGCAACGCAAAGACTTTGAAACAATCATGATACTTGCACAAATGGGTATCGAATTTGACCCAGGCAGCTCGACCTTAGCTTCACGAGTGCAACTGCAAACACTTTGTGGAAAGCATAAACCAAACAACGTCAAGGGAACACCACGCCTGTCGGTAGGTCAGGCATCCTAAGGTTCGCTCCACTGTGAGATAACGGAGCGCGGTTCTGTCAGCATGAAGTTTGACAGATTCCCACACCAATCCCAGAGCAGTCCAAACATCGCCAATATTTGAGGCCATCAGCAGCGTTGACAGTCTCCATGGCGCATCAAAAAAAGTCTGTCATTTTGCAACATGTACATTGCCAGTCAAGCCTGCCCCAAGGTAAACGAAAACATTAGTTCATTTCGACCTTCTGACAATCCCTATGAGTGTTGAAACTGTGTTTCACGTGGTGTTACACATGCCGGAAAACGACTCCACCACTGGACTCGTTTCTAGCCGTCACTGGTCTCCAAACTGGGCGTCGAACCAGAACTGGAAGAGAAGTCAAGAGAGAATGATTTGCATGATGTTCGGCCTTCGTATGTTCTCAAAAACTGCGAAAGGCAAACACGATAAAACACAATGGGCCGGTGAAAGTGCGCTTCTGACGCTCAAACATGTGAATCCCTCATGATACGATCCTTTTCTCGATGGTCAGCGCGCAGTTTCAGCTGCAGAACACCTGATCGAAAGCCTCCAACCTACTAGCAATGGCCTCCAATAGCAGTGCCAAAATGGCCATGCTCATGCCAGGGCCTGATGATAGCGATCCAAAGTGGCCATGTCCTCATAGCGGCTCTGGTGTCTAGGCATTTGTCTGTTCACAAAGAATTTGTCAGGGCCCGGCGACGTTTCTTTTGCCTGCCATCACCTGACGCTCGAAAAACAAAGCCAAAAGAGAAACTTGCGTGTGGAAAACCTTGGCAAACTAGATGATTACGATACACTGAGCGTGTGGAAAACGATTACCCGGTTTGCTCTGCCCTCCTACCTAGAAGCAATGGATAGCAATGGCCTCCAACCTAATAGCGTCCTTGCTCCTAGTAGCGATGCCCTTTGTTACTAGTAGCGTTCTTGCTCCTAGTAGTAAGGCCAGGAGCCCCCTAGTAGCATCCTTGCTCCTACTAGCGATTTCGCTCCCCATGCGCAAAAAAAAACACAAAAATCCTCAATTCGTCACCTGGCGAAGCCGTGCTGGGGAGATCGACGGGGAGAGTCGGACTCCTGGTTCAATCGCTGGTGCGATTCAGAAAGGGATTAATTCACAAAATAAAAAAGAACGTCTGACAGGTGTGAAAGGTCTACAGAAAACCCAGAATTAAAGGTCTAAACAGTAGGTCCATCGGTAGGAGGTTGGAGGCCATTGCCAAAAAAAGTCTAAACACAGTTAATAGAATAGAAAAACAATGAAGATTCAACGGGGGTACAGGGCCACAGGGCGAAAGTTTGCTTCTGCGGGGTCATTTTGCAATTCGTATCTCAACCCCTGACTGACAAGGCGAAGATAAGAAGCCGCATTTGTTCAGCTGACAAGAAGAACTGCAGCCTACATCAAAACGCCATCTCCCGCCCCTATGAGGGCGCAAGGTGGTACTTATCGTACTTTTGGTCAACCAGGGAAACCGTATACCACAAAGCAAACATCAATATCTTCCAAAAGAAAAAACCACGCTGAGACAAAGGACATGTCCTCCCACCCCACCCCACCAAACACGGGCAGTGTAGGGCACAGAAAACAAACTAAACTAAGAAAATCCAACAAGCAATATATATAGTGCATCATATCATTTAAAACAAAAGGGACCCACAATGATAGTCCATTGGAGAGGCAACCGCCCACCATCTCCTGCCACCGACTTCGCAGAGATCTTGTCCGGAATCTCTGCTTCAGATTCGGAGCTGCTGATCTCAGACTCGCTGAGGGAGCTGCTCATCTCGGACTTCTCAGACTCAGTGAAGGCGGCGACTGTGGCCATGGTCAAACGCAAACCGGCGAAGGGTCCAAGGATGTATAGGGTGGTTGTACGTCGAGCTATCCCCACCCGACCAGGTGTTCTTGAGCCACTCTGCTGTAATTGATTTCGAGCCACTCTGTGTGTCCGTTGTCTGTCGTTTTGTTTGTCATTGTGTCTTGTGAGGTGTTGTATGCTGTTGGGGGTCACAGTCTATTTCTTTGTTTTGTTGGGCGTTGTCATTGCGTATGTGTGTATTGTTTGCTTTTTGTCATGTTGTCATTGTGCGCGGCATGTTATGTTTGGTGTTCTCATTGTGTGTCTGTTGCTTGTATCCTTGACTGCCGGCTGTTGCCGCATTTGTCATTGAACTAGTTAACGAGTTGGGCACCTTGAGTGATGCCCTGCAGCAGCAGGCCATGATAGAGTGGGTTGTCTGCTCTAAAATCTTACATCAGTCCCGCGGGTGGGGAAGAACGAACGCCGCTACCCAAACAGAGTTCGCTCAAAGCTGAGGTCTGGGCTGCGATTATTTGTGGTTCTGCCTGGGCCTGATCGAACAATATCTTTGCAGCATGGCCAGGAGCCCCGTTCGTAGCGTCCTTGCTCCTAGTAGCGATACCAGGAGCCCCTAGTAGCTTCTTGTTACTAGCAGTACGGCCAGGAGCCCCTAGTAGCGTCTTGCTCCTAGTAGCATGGTAGCATGAACAAGGATGACCCTACAAAAGGCAAATGAAAGGATGGGGCCGAATGATATACGGTTTTTGCATCTGGCCAGAAAACAGCACCACGACGACGACTATATACTACGACTAGTACTGACAAGAGCACTTGCCTGTAGTCTTGAAATGTGCTTGTCTGAGGCTTGTCAACCTCCGCTGAGTTTCAAGCCGCCTTTTGAGGAATCGCTTCCACATCCTGTGGTTCCTCCTCCTGGTTTCAATCAGTTCTCTCACTGTGTAGCACTCAAAGGCCCCTACTCTGCAAATCATATCTAATCATAGGAACCAAGGGTTTTGCTACATGAGTTGCCAGTGGTGGCGGTCGTGAAATCTAAGCTTTCAGGCCTCTACAGTCTTGATGGATGTCGACTTGATTGATGATGTCAATGCGCGTGATTGGCAAGCCCGGGCATTTGCTTCTTGTGCGTCTTGCATACTAGGTTCCTTCTTATATCACATGGCATACGCTGCATGGCATGTTTTCCATGAGAAGTTTATTCCACTGGTGTCGTGCAGGTCATGCTAGGACCGTAGTCCCAACAGGTGTCCGTTTCCTAGCAGTTTTGAGCACCAACCTTGCATGTGCGGTCGCGATCTACGCACCCCTGTGCTTTTCAGCGGGGATGGTACCTCATAGCGATGGCCTAAGAGACAACGCATGAATTGATGCTGCCATGATGTCTCAAAAGCTAATGAATATCTCATTGACACTACAGGCAGCCGCTACCGTCTGGATGTGCGCATCCGTCGGAGGTGACGAAATGGTACGGCAAAGGTTTGTCGTTCTTTTTGAAGGGAAAGATCGTCAGACCTGATCTTATGAGTTGGGCGGGTCCCAGCGTTTTCACCTCCAGTCCATCCAGGCCAAGATCCAACCCGAACTAACAAGGGCACACAAGGAACCACTTCCAGTCCGAGAGGCAGTAAGTAAGGTGAACATGGACGGCGCAGTCGGTTGACTTGCAACATGTCATTGACAAACTGACGGAAGTGGAAGGATGTTGGAGGATGGAGACTTTTGCTATAAATAAGCATCTACCCCTTATTGAGGCACCTGCCTTCCAGGTAATAAAGAAATTGCCGAGACTATGGGGCCACAACTTGACAAAGCCAAATACACAAACAGTCGTCCAGCTTTTTGCTCTTGGAAACCTCACGGTTTTTGATTTTTTGAAAACTTGCCAAAACCAGACTTTGGAGCCAAATCTGGGAACATTCTCTCTGCATGCTTTAATGTGATAATCTTTATCAAGGAACACCTGCCTCAAAACAAAGCACCTTCAGCACCTTCCTGCCTGTTTGTGCATTCAACTTGACTGCACACCCGACTCGGAGGACCGCACACATGGTTGGTGGCAAGCAGGTGTCTTTCTTGGAACAGAATTCCTTCAAATCTGCGCACATTAGTTGGACAAATGCAAATTCATTGCAAGTCTTGGTTGAAGCATGCGTGTTCATTTTTGCCGCTGCACCAAATTTGTGTTCACCAGGGTGCCATTGCATTAAAGAGCGCAGCCCGAAAATAAAAAGAAGAAAACACGAGTGCTGCATTTGAGCTTGCATATTCTTCTGCTAGCAACCAGGCTTGCAAAGATGATGGCTTTACAGTCTTCCAAAATCAAACATCTTCCAAGTCATTAAATATTGAAGGTTTAGTGTTTCGATGAGTTTAGTATGGGATCCTTAAAATGTTCATAAAGGACACCACTGCTCCACAACAACTTCCACATCCTGTGCACTACACACATGACATTCAGAAGCTGCATCGGTTCATACATTGACTGTATCCATAACACCTGTGGAAATGCGCATGCACAAACTACGAGCACCCCTTACAGTTGATGGACAAAATCCTGCACCACTGGAAGAACAACCCATGTATACCCTCGCGCTCCCTCTTTGACATTGAGTGTAGGAAATGTGTCAAACATGAAAAAGTTGAATGACCCAAATCCTGTGTCGCACACAACTAACATGAGACAACATTGAGTTGGGGGGCACGGGGGGTCTGCACTATTGGAGGACCGCATGTGTTGCTGGATTTCGTCCATCAACAGTAGGAGGCCCATTGGTTTCACAGTGTCCCTCCTCTGGTGGGCAGCCGTCACTTCCAGCTTGGTCGCTTGCACCTGAGTGCTGAGGACCACTCTTGAAAGTGTCCAGTTGTTGGTGATGTGTTGGTCCACTCCCACTGGTGGCTTCAGTGGCTTTTTGGTTTACCACTACCTTTCCACAGATATGCCTAGCGAGAAGGGAATGAATACAAACAGACAGTCCACTGTTCAACAGCCACAATCCTGGTGTTCTTGTGAGGCATCCCAGAGTTCAAGAAAGTCGCAACACATCGACCACAAAACTCGTTGCCACTAGTAACAAGTGCATCACTACTAGTAACTAACTACTAGTAGCGATGCCAGGAGCCCCTAGTAGCGTCCCTGCTCCTAGTAGCGATGCCAGGAGCCCCTAGTAGCGTCCCTGCTCCTAGTAGTAAGGCCAGGAGCCCCTAGTAGCGTCCCTGCTCCTAGTAGTAAGGCCAGGAGCCCCTAGTAGCGTCCCTGCTCCTAGTAGTAAGGCCAGGAGCCCCTAGTAGCGTCCCTGCTCCTAGTTGTGAGGCCAGGAGCCCCTAGTAGCGTCCCTGCTCCTAGTAGTAAGGCCAGGAGCCCCTAGTAGCGTCCCTGCTCCTAGTAGTAAGGCCAGGAGCCCCTAGTAGCGTCCCTGCTCCTAGTTGTGAGGCCAGGAGCCCCTAGTAGCGTCCCTGCTCCTAGTAGTAAGGCCAGGAGCCCCTAGTAGCGTCCCTGCTCCTGGTGAGTCTCAAAGCAGGCTCAGTTTCACAACAGCATTTGGCGCCAAAAAGGCTCCTCGAGACGAAGTGGATAGGTCTTACAGATCTTGTTGGTACGGCAGCTCATCGGGGACGTGCCAAGTAGTTTGCGTCACATATATATGTTTGTGGTGGCGGTACATTTGCGCCGGGTGGCGGAAGGTGTACATTGAGTGCTGGGAAGGCTGCGCTATTGGGGAGCGGAATGAAACAAAGAGATGTTCGCCAGGAGCATCTTTGGGTCAAGCCAGTCAAATCCATAAGGAGACGCACAGCAAGCGGTCGCGGTCCGCGGTCCGCAGCGAGTCAAAATCCCAACGAACGTCACGTCGGATGTGTGAAACCCTGAATCAACACCTGAAAAAGGAATAACAAAACCCAGAATAGAAGCATGTAGAAACCACTTAAGTATGCAAGTCCTATATAGTTATAGCCAGCACCCAAAAAAACAACAAGTCGCCATCAAGTCGCCCTGTGGTGAGTTAGATGTCCAAACGTCACCATCTGCGGGTTCTGATATGATTTGTTGCAGGTTGCCGATGATCTTCTGAATTTGATAGCGGGGGTTCCCTTTATCAGTCACATCGGCACCAAATACGATCAGCACACTGCTCCCGGAGACCCTGGTGCGCACTGTTTTTGTGATGAGGTCTTGTCTACGCCTCGGCCTCTAACCGTCGATACCCGTGCAAGATTGGTCCAAATGCCTTCCTTGTGTGATGAATATTCGCGTCTGACTACGGTCGCGTTCGGCATGTCAGACAAATCAGCGGCACGATGCCGCGGGCTAATGAAGTCTCAATGAAGTGCAGGCAAGCTGAGAAAGGCTGAAGGAGCGAGGGTGACATCACATGAACTGCAAACTCCATCGCCTCACCGAGATCACAACAAACCGAGAACAGACTCTATCACTCCAGACGCACGCCAGAAGAGCAAATACCAAGTACCTGTTTCCTACCAGGAACCAAAGGCACTGCATGCACAGCCCCCTCAACTTGTACTGTGCATGTCAACCTGGACGCAGGTGTCACAGGGGAGTTCATGGCCACCAACGCTGCGCTGGATCACAGCAATAAACAGTAAGAGCAAGTACTATTGTGAAAGCAATGGTGGTATGCAGTTCATGACATGATTGCTCCATGTCCGTTCATGTGGTGCCTTTTCCCATCACCACGGTTCGACATGTCCAGATGTGTCACGGATCGCCGTGGCTCAAGCCAACCGCGCACTCGCGCCTGAAAAGGTGCGTTGCTTCGCTGTGTTGCCAGTTTCATACTATATAACTTAACTACAATTTGCGCCATACTTTCCTCCAAGCTGGGTTTGCCATCCAGGTCTTGCAATTGCACTTCTCCTCATGGATATTTTGATGCGCTGGCTTGACTTCCATGGTTTGTTTCAGCTTTGCCTGTTGAGTGGTACCCTCTGAACTGATTCTTGTATGCTAGTGTGACGTCCCACCAAGTACATGTTGCATCGTCTGCATCACCAAAAAAGCTCCACCAGAAAGTCAAAAACACAAATAGGTTTCCATGATTTGCATCCTCGGATCTGCCCCTCCCCCCCACACGTTCGATACTCACTTCATTCGCAGAAACTAATTTCAGCCTAGCCTATCGGCTGGCTTTGGGATTAAACAAACAGCAAACACAAATCCCCGTGCAAAAATAAAGAAACCTCTCGGTTTCAAAGCAAAATGTACGTAATTGTTTTCAGTTGCGTCTTCGCCAAGCTGCAATCTTCTGATTTGTGCTCATTCTCCTGTCCAGTCCAAAAACGCGTCCGACACAGCAATTGAGGAAATGCTGGAACTTCTGCATTCACGCGCTCGCAAGCGCTGCACTTACCTCTTTGGGGGCAGACTCTGTCTGCTCCATCTCCTCGCTTTCTTTGTGCGCGTTCTCTGCCTGGAACTACTGGAGGCTTCTTTCTACTAGCAGTAATGGCCTCCACATGCCTCCACCCTACTAGCGATGGCCTCCAACCTGCTAGCGTTTTTTTGCCTAGAACAGCGACTTAGTGGATTGAGAAACATAACCTTTTGAGAAGGGCCTTGTCTGTAGCGAGCTCATCAGCTGCCGCCACGACCATGGCAACCTGAACTATTATTTGTCAGCCGGAACCTAAAATAACAAATAGCGATGCCAGGAGCCCCTAGTAGAGTCCTTGTTCCTAGTAGCGATGCCCTGCCCTTTGCTCCCAGTAGCATCCTAAAATAACAAATACAACAGAAGGGCCGA
>CAXIVM010001365.1:0-15875 GCA_964035705.1 Porites rus | reverse complement strand
CATATGACTATTGAATCTTTCCACGAGATGTACATGCTGTGGTGCCAGGGGGCTGCTGTGCCAGAAGATGAGATTGCAAGTTCCCGTTGCTTCCGTGAAGTATATGAATCGACATGGAAGGGCAAACTGCGGATGCGCACAGTGTCACAGCATGCACGGTGCAGGGTCCTCTCAAAAGCTTGACTTTTAACAAATAAGAAACATTAAGAAAGGTCTTTGATCTTTGGCTTTCACTCTCTTGTTGGCTGCCCTGATAGGTGCTCCATCTGTGCAGAGTTCAGTGCCAGGTGCAGGCGAGCAACAGCAGAGTTGGAGCGGTCCAAGCTGGAAGACAACCAGCGCCAGCATTTAACCAACGTCCAGCAATATCGCCTCATTCAGAATCGATTGAATATTTTGAGCGAAACAGAGGGTTCCAACATCTTGAAGATTGACATCGACGGCCTAGACCAGAACAAAACACGGTTTCCCAGGAACCTTGACAGTAGCAAAACTCTAGCTGCTGCATGGCGCCCACAGCTGCACTGTGTGGGTGTTATCGTGTGGGGCGTCACTGGGAAATACTTCAACAAGTCTTTGTATATCTATGGTTTCCTGGTTTCCTAATAGTTTACTGTGGTAAATCATTGAGAGCTCTTACACCATCCTCTTTGGCAGAAACCTTCTGTCCCAGGTGCTGGAAGGATATCTGCTCCTTGAGCCTGATATTGCCAACAACTCCTCAGCGGAGGTGACAGTGCTGCTCAAAGCAATTGATTGGGCTGAGGAGGAGTTGGCCCGTCAAGGGAAATCGCTTCCTGAGCATTTGATCCTGGAGGTGCCTACTAAGGATGAACAACGGGGGGCAGTAGCTGTTTTGTGTTAAGACACACTGCATTGGAAGTTATGTTGATAGCAACAATGAAGATTCAACCATGTGTTCCAAACAAAACCCTGACCCCTGCAGACGGACAATTGCCCCCGTGAGGGGAAAAACCAAATTATGATGAAGATGAATGCTGTTGGAATTGTGAACAATCGGTTCCTTGGCTTCCCAATGGTCTCCAACCTTTGAACACCTAAGCCCTTAATATTTATTGGTGGTGCTGCCTTATCAGGGTTTTGTACTTTCTATTTGGTTTGTTTTTGAACCAAAATTGTGTTGCTACTGTTTCACTGGCCTGGTAATTCAGGTGGCGAAGCTGTACACACATTTTTGGGCAGGTAGGCCACACACACGGGCCTATTGACCAGCGACTTGGGACTATTTCTGCTGCCTTTGCTGCCCAGAGGGTGATTGAGACTCCCCAGGAGTGCCATGACAAAAGCCTAATGTTCAATTGGGAGTTAGAACTTAGGTGGTGCCATGACAAAAGCCTAATGTTCAATTGGGAGTTAGAACTTACTTGGTGGTGCCATGACAAAAGCCTAATGTTCAATTGGGAGTTAGAACTTACTTGGTGGTTGATGGGACCCCAAATCCTGTCAGGATTTTGTTCAAGTGATCCTGGAGAACGTGAAGCCGGCCCGAGGGCGCAAGCTGAAGGCTGAACTCCTTCCAGGGACATTGGACTTCAAGAGCTATGTGTCCCAGCTTGGGGTTGAAGTTGCAGGTTTAGTGAACACTTACCATGATGTGGCTGATCCCAACCACTGTTGGCGCTTCATTCGCCGCAGTGACCCTTATTTTTGCTCATTGGCAACTTCTTGGTTGGTAGGCTAGTGGGCCCCCCTATGTCTTTGGGAACTTTGCCTCATGATTTGCATACAATATATTAATGTGTGGGTTCACCTGGTTCACCTAGAATATGTGCACCAAGGACCTTCCAGTCTATGATGATGCCACTGATGAGTCTTGGGTGCCTGTGGAAATCCCAGGTGAAACTTAGCAGAATATTGGGGACTTTGTGTTACCTGGTACCTGAAATCCAAAGCAGGAAAGTGGTAATGAAGAACCGTGTTTTCAATTTTGATTTGGTGACAAATGGCCACGGCTCAATAATAAGGAAGACTACCCACACGATGCTAGTGACTGTGTCCTGCTGGTGAAGCACCTGGTGAATTCCCCATCACTCTCACAATCTCCCTTGGTTCTCCTTCCTGCTAGCTTCCAGAAATTGCTCAAGAAGCCACTTGAAGCATTACCACGAAAGCTGGTGGCAGATCGTGCAAGAAAGGAGTTTCTTACCCGCAGCAGTTTACTTCCAACAAACTTTCAGTTCTTCTTTCCCCCCTGAAACTTTAAGAGCAAGTCACACATGGCAATGTGATAGTGAGACTTGGCACCACTTCCCTCAGGTTTCGCAAAACGGCTGATCTTGTGGAGAAGGAACCCTGGTGCCTGGTGAAGGCTGCAAAGGCCTTGCGTGATTGGCTGGACACTTGGCCTATCTGGCAGGACTTTGGGGAAACCTCTGTGGAACAAATATGTCCACTCCAATTTGCCTTCTAAATCTTCTAAAAATTAAACAGCAAATTGCCACAGGTGGAAATACACATCTGAATCATTTCATTAAAACAACACCCATCTCCCTCCCTCACCAACTAAGGACCAGAATGAGAGCCAAGAATGGCCTGCTGTCCCAGAACCAAAGTGGTGGTGGTCTGATGACATTCGCCCTCTTGGTGTGCACCAGTCCCCGGAAGGGAGCCTCAACTTATTAATAAGGTGTTTGCAAATCTGTGGGAATGGTTTAGTTGTTGTGCACCCATAGTATTCTATCTGATGTTCTTTGGGCCTTTGGGTTGAGATTTTTGGGCCGTTCCATTCCAAGAGGTCAAGAGGACCAATAATACCAATACATTCTATTATTTTTGAGTCCTCTCTTGAACCCTGAAAGAATCCAAGGTGGGAGAAGTTTGCACCGGGCCCTGTGAAGAAGGTCACTGTCATGCAGGGCAACCATGCTGATGCAGTGCCCAAGAAAAGGGGACGCCCCAGAAAGAAACCTGAGCCTGTTGTGGGTGAGAAGCCTGAGGGTGAGATTCTAAATGAGCCAGCCAAGAAAGCCAAGACTTCCAGGGCTGCAGCTATCAAGGCACAGGGTGAGGGTGAGATCGTTTTTGGGCCCTCCTCCAGGAAACGGGGCACTGTGGTGCCACCAGCCCCTGCAGATCCATGCCCTATCATTGGTGATGGTATGGGCTCCAACGCTAGGGATGGTATGCCCCCTTGGCCTACCAGAGCCACTTTTGCAGGGAGGAAGAAGCCCACTGACACTGAGTCAGCAAAGTTGTTTGATTCCCGCCGTGAGAAGTTCTACCAATTGGCCCCAAGTACCCTTTGGCGAGATGGCAAAGAAAGGGTCTACTGGAAGCTATGTGTAGAACATGAATCGGCTGAGAAGGGGATTGAAGAGTTCCTGAAAAAGGAAAATGCTTGTCCTGATGCCTCCTCCCATGGTCCAGCGGCTTCCCGCGGTCGAGTGGCTGGCCGTGGAAAGGGAGGTGGAAAATGCAAAGCAGCGAAGCCCAATGCCAAGGAGCCTGGCAGGAAGCGTGCTCGTGGCAAGGCAAGTCTGAAGAACTAGATCTTAGGTTGAACCGCAGGGGTTTTCCCATCAATCGCAACATGATTGGTGTGGTGTGCTACAACATCATTGGGTGTTGTACGAATCCTAGCTTAGCTTGGGGCATGGATATGGGCCAAACCTATATCTGTGGTCGTGGGGAGGCGTAGCTGTCACTGCAAAAAGGTTGGCTCAGTGGACCACTGAACGGTGGACCTGGAGAACAACAAAATTGAGATAAGTGTCTATTAAGTGTCATTGCATTTTGTCAACCTGTTCTAATCTTCACTTCATGAGATGTTTGTGTAACCACAAGAGATGTCTTACAAGGACACAAAATGAATAGGGCCAACTACTACACAGTTGGCCCTATTTATTTTGTGGTCTCTTGACCTCGCTTGGTTGGACCCCGCCACTGGTGAGTGATGTCTTTGGGTTGAGCCTTACCATCAATCATTTGTCTGTGCCTTTTTGATTTCCTGCTGGCATGGAATTGAAGCTCTTGGGGGCCAGGGGGGCTGGGGTAGATGTTGTGTCACAAGATCTGAAGAGTTGACAACCCCCCCATGGCACAAGTATGCAATTGGTCCCTTGTTCAGCTTTGCGTGAGAAGGGCTGGACATCCCAAGCAAACAATAGTGATGTGTTTGACCACCTCCTGAATCTAAGCTGGGCGGGTTGAGCCATGCTTGAACTTCCTGAAGATGATGACAGTGGTGACTTCTTTGACACCCTGTCCCTGCCTACGTCGCCACCTGTTGTTGGCACCAGAAAGTCCAAAAAAGAAAAGAAGACCAAGAGTACAAGTGTGACAAAGACCGCTGCCAAAAGACCAGCAGCGCATGCATCATCATCGAAACCGTTGGTGCTCCCAGATGATGATGATGGTTTTGAGGTTCACTCACTTGCCACTACCAAGTCATCACCGCCGTTGTCCACAACCTGTCCCAAGGAGCCACCCAATGAGAATCTTTTGGACTGTGATGATTCAACACTGAAGCTGGCAGCTGCCAACATTGATTCAGAGGTTAACCATCCATTTCAGGATTTGAACTCGTTGATGGCTGGACCAGACCCTGAACCAATGACACGCTGTCATGCATGGGAGTTGTTTTCCAAGCCCCGATGCACTCCAAAGATTCGATCGCTCAATGGACGTGCTAGAAGATCATATGATCTTGCCCATTGGTGGGATCTTGGTGAATGGGGATTTTTACGATTGGTCATCCAGGACCTCCTACTGCTTCGACCGCTCTTCATCATAGTGTCCCCACCTTGCACAATGCTGTGCCAGTTACAGCGGAGTAACTGGAACAGGATGAATCGACAACGGCGGTGGTTGCGCCTTGAGGAGGGGCTTCGTCTGATTGACTGCGCCATGTGGATGGCAATGGTTCAGATTAGCCTTGGACTGTTCTTCGTGTTTGAACACCCTGCTGGTTCACTGGCATGGGATCGACCCTCTGTGGCTTGATGGAACTATGAAGTGTTTTGTATCAAACAACTTGTTCTAAGACAAGTTGAGAGGCCACAAAGGGTGCACATAAGCTTTCTTATGTGCTCCCCTTGTCACCTCTCAACTTTGTTGGTTTCTTTTCATGTGGAGACATCTTGTTTATGGTGACCATTAGAAACCAAATTAAACATCTTGTTTCTGACTGATGCCTTAGGTGAAGAGAGTGCAGCAACAGCTTGGTGTGCACCTATGCTTCTTTGACCAATGCCAGTTTGGCCTGGTCTCGCCAGGGGGCATCCCTATGAAAAAGGCAACGTGTCTTCTCACCAACAGTGCCGCAGTTCAGAAGGTGTTCCATGGCAAGCTCTGCCACCAAAGTCATACCCACCAACAGATCCAGGGGTCAGAGCAGGGAATGAAACGGTCTGTATGGGCACAAACGTATCCACCTGCTATGGTGGATGGACTTGCCACTTCAGTGATGGAGGAGGCAAAAAACTTTGAAGCCTTCAAGTAACTGTCAGCAGCCAGCAGTATAGGAAAAATGGAGTTGCTTCTCTTGCGGTTGATTTGGGGTGGAAAACCTAGCCGTTTCAGATGAAACCGCTAGAAATCGGAGGA
Source organism: Porites rus (assembly GCA_964035705.1). Taxonomy (NCBI): domain Eukaryota; kingdom Metazoa; phylum Cnidaria; class Anthozoa; order Scleractinia; family Poritidae; genus Porites; species Porites rus. The sequence goes on along the minus strand of CAXIVM010001365.1, from coordinate 10,310 downwards.
TAGGCGACCCGGAATCAACTGCAATAATTTTTTGTAAATCTATTTCAAGCCAGATTCAATAGATCTCATGGTTGGATTTTTGTGGGTGGGAGATCTAGTGATATCATTTGAAAGCTATCTAAACCCAGCCCTTACCACAGGTGCCAATAGATCTTGCCTCTCATTTTCCAGACCCTGACTTCTATAGATCTCTATTAGCTCACATAAGACTTCCAGCCGTTTCATCTGAAATCGCTAGAACTCCATGTGAAGAAATTGAGACACTGAGATCTGTTGATTTTGGGATTTAATGGTTTCCGGTAGTTGACTTTTGGATCAAATCCATTTCATGGTTGCGACCCCATGGCAGAGGAGGATTTGGAGCTTGTTGAAGCTTGGATCCCAAATTGTGTAATCTTACAGGTTGAGGTGTTGACTGATCCCACCAATTAATGGCTTAAGGCTCAAAGATTCTAGAAACAGCCCTATCTTACTTAGGACCGGCTCCGCAACCTCGACTTCTTAATTCCAGCTCCAGATGCTGTATCAGAGGCACAAACTGCTGAAAGCGAGGTGCCAATGCCTTCAGAGGTGGAGACGGCAACCACAGTGGCTTTGGGTTCTGTCTTTGACTCAACTTATGAAGACATCACAAAGCTTATCGAAGGTTCCTTTGATGGTTGGTGGCTGTGTTTTGGGTCTTAGTCTCAACCATGACCAATAGTTTTTTGAATAAACACATGACATAACCCTCAGTTATTGCTGGGGTGAGTTGTGTATGAGGTGCTGGTGGACCACGGCAGTTCCTACACTTGTCCTTTCCAATTCGAGCGGAAAGGCCATCTCGAATCGCTGCAGTTCTGATGGATGTTCTGGGTGATCCTGGGGATGTCCCTTATCTCACAGATTATCCAATCCCCACCTGCTTAGAAGGTGGGCTGGCTCAAAAAGCATACATGCACAGTGTTTGGGTGTAAAACAAGTTAAAACTCAGCTCTCCTTGATCTGGGTTTGTTTTCTGTCCTGGTCAAGGTGCAGAAGATGAACAAGACCCTTTCTACTTGCCCCTTTGGGCCTTCAGCACAGAGACTGAGAGCAGTCTGCGAGAACCGCCAACCCTGGATGTTGCCATGAAACTGATCAACAACTTCGAAAAAGATGGCTTTGTAACAACAGGGGAACCTGTTCTCATCAGATTGCAGGCAAATGATTCCTCAAACCCATTTTGAACTATGGCATGTCTAAAAGATGTTTGATCTTGGTCCTGTAAACCCTGCCAACCCTGTTCCCTGCAGATGTCGGTCCTCCCAGAGAATGGACACATCGATCTTGGAAGCATTTGGTACCTGAAGGGTGCAGGGAGGGTGCAAACCGCGATGGCAGTCGTGCTTGCTTTCCACAAGCTGGGGAAAGAGGCCATTGGGCTTTCCCCAACTCAATTGGTTTTGAAGTGTCTTCAAGTTTGCTATTGAGGCCCTGTTTGTCCCTTATGGCTTCAGGTCCCACAAGTTTTGAAGAACTCCTTGCAACGGATCAAGTGCAAACACATCCGACTGAAAGACCAAAAAACTGAGCTGTACCCTGGTCTGTTGAACACATTGTATTTCTTTGCTCCATTCTATTTTAAAGGTAGTTGTGCAACATTTTACAAACATGTATCCAATAAGGATAACATCCCCAAGTTGCCCAGGTTCTTCAATATGAAGCGGAGTGCAAAAAACAGCATCCGGCGTGCCCCATCAGCGATATCATGGGTGTATGCCTTTGTGAATCTGTCTGCTTGGGGGCAAACGGATGCACAATCCTTGATCCGACAATGGAATCTTGTCAACTTTATGTTCACTGTTTTTTGTGCCAGGTTTTAAGCTACTACCTGAATCGACATGCACCCAAAACTGTTCCCAGCTCAATCTCTCAGTTCTAAGGAATGAGGAGGCTCCACGGCATGACAGAATCGTGGGATTCAAACAGACTGCTGTGAAGGTGTTGTTGGAGTTGCCAGATACTGCCCGCAACTGCATTCTACAGACTGTGAGCTTCTATGGTTGGGAAAGCTCCTTGGGTGCCAAGTGGGGGTTGAAGTTTTACATGAACACATTTCTTGCTGAGTGTCCTTCTCAGTGGGTTTTGCAAAAAAAGCAATCTGAAAAGGACACTTCCATTTGCATTCTAAAGGCCTATTTTGGGTCAAACAATTCATTTCAGCTTGGTTTGGCCTGTCAACACTGGCTTAGATCAAGGTTGCCCCTACAGTGATGACTGCTTTGGGACCAAGAAGATTCTTGTTGGGTTCAATGCGAAGACTGGAAAGGTTGCTCGCACATCTCCATGGGCACACAGGCTTAAGAACACCAAGGAGTCTGTGACTTTGCTTTTTGAAATGGTACATTCACAATTCTCCAACACCCCAGCAACATACCGGAAACGGGTGACCAAGCTGGAGTTGGAGGGCAAGGCTGAAGTGACAGCACTGGCGTGTGCCCTGTCTCAGTATCAAAAGGAAGTTTTGGTTCTGCTTTCAAAAGTGCCCACAAAACACAATAGCAAGTCAGTGAAACATACTACACCATACCAGGTGCCCTTGTGGAAGAGCTCACAGGCCAAGTTCCCAATGTGCAAGAACCGTTGGAGAAAAAGTTGCTGGGGTTCTTATTGAAAACTTTTCATTTTCCTTGATTTCAATAATCCGCTTGGCCTATACTGAGCTTTCCCTTGAATCCCCATCCCAGGTTCTTGGGCCGCCTTCGCAGTGGAGATCTGACTCTGCAAATGGAGCTGTCATCGGCCTGTGCAGCGCGGGATGAGAGTTGGAACCCTCGTGAGAATTCATGCAACGTGTCCCACAACATTGTCTTGAGTTTGGGGGCCTTGGAAGTCTATCTTTGGACAGGGTTTTGTTTGAGGTCACCCCATTCAAGATGTAACTAGGTATCCTGGAGATTCTGAATGAACTCACACCTGGAAAAGTGGTTGCAGATGGGAAGGCGGAAGCTGCCCTCCACAAATCCGCAGCTGAGCTAGATAGTGCTGGCTACCAGCTGCTCATGGAGGAAATTGCCTATGATGAGCGTTGTTTGCAGGTGTTCCAGGGCAAGGTGTCCAACTTTGAGATCCGGGTTACCCAGTTGAAGGATTCATGGCGACAAAAGCGATTCGAGCATGCAATGGGTGCAACTCAGAAATGGTTGGATTCCAATGTTTCTCAACTCGCAACCTACATGTTGTACTTGTCTTTTGGTTGTGTTTGTCTTTGTAGGAGTTGGTAAGTGTTGAGCCATCCCATTTTGGAGCCACCTAGGTCGAGTCCTTTGCATGGCCATCAAAGTTTGATTCTGGGTCTGCTTTGACAATGATGAAGCGTCTTGAGGATGCTGCTTCCAAATGGCAAAGTGTCACCAAGTGCCGTGATGTTGCCTTTTGGCTGATCATCAGCAGGGCTTTATACTCTGGGTGTTCTTGGTGAAAGTTGTTGTTGTTTAACATGTTCTGCTAACCTCTAAGGTTTTGAGGTTTTGTCTGGCTCTGTGTTAAGGCCCTGCTCTTCATTTGCAACTATGCAGCCCCAAGCCTGATCAAATCTGATGTCACCGCAGGAACATTCAGTATGATTGGGCATATGCTGGGTTCACAGACCTTTGGTGCTAACAGTTGTGGGCTTATGCTTTGCCCTGTGTTCTCCTACCAGAAGCACAAGTTGTTTGTTGAGGAGCATGCGCTGCTGCAAATGCTGGCCAACAGCTCTTGCCTTGTAGACATGATGTTTCAACTGAACTTTGACCCCAAGTCGAAGTCAGCACTTTGTCTGGAATTGGATTCTGATGTTTTCCTTTCTAACTCCTGCCCCCTTCACACCCAACCCGCCTCAAAGACCTCAAGCTCATTCTGGGCAGTGAGGATCAGCGAGACCAGCGGCCTCTGGCGTACAATGGGCGCATTCTAGCGCCAGGTGACATGACCCAGGATTGGCTCTGGCGCGATTCATCTTTGTGCAAATTGCGCCGGAATGTTGCTGAGGCCAAGCAGTTGGCAGGGAAACACATGATTCAAGTGGAAGACATGTCCCCCACTGCACTCCCTGCTACAACAGACAATCCTATCCAGGGGGCCCATAAGTATGCCCAAGTGGGGCCTGACGCAGCCAAAAAACTTCTTCAGTCTGCAGTCGAACCTCATATCTTGTTGAACCAAGTTGTGCTGAGGCTTTTTGTAAACATACTAACTATGTATCTAAATGGTTTGGATCTTTGTGTTCCCTTTCTGATCTGATTGGTTCTGAGGAAGGTGTTGCCTTTGGGAAACAGCTTGCACTAATGCTGGTGGACTGCACGCCCTTGGTGGGGAACTTCTTTGAGGGGTTTATCGATCTTGCCAATGACCTCAATGTTCCATTGAAGTATGCTCCCATCTTTGCTGATGATTCTGCTGAAGAGTGGTTCTTCAGTTATTTTCAGCAGGAGCTTGTTCGCCGCTTCCAGTTAAATGACTTCAAGATCCGCAATGTTGACAGGCACAGGTCAACAAAACCCTCTTTCAGTGTCTCCCTCCAGGGTTTACATGTGTGTTTTCACAATCAATTCCCAAGCCATGTCTTGTGCCCCAAAAGCTCTTCATTGCAAAAGGTTGGCTGAAGAACCGCCGCCAGCCCACATGGAGTCCAAGCCGGAACCACCGCTGCTCAAGCGCTGTGTTTGGGGCAAGGTTGGGAGTTGGGAGAATGGGTGTTCTTTTGCGTTTAGATCCAAACAATCAACATGTTCTACTTCCACACCCCAGCAACTCTCAGAGTGATAGATATACAAATTCAATCTCAATTCCATGTCCTTTAAAAGTATGGACTGCAAAACAAAATAGCAAATGTCTATATGCTAGAATTCAATTGGCAATTGGCCCTATTTCTACTGCAATCCAGCACCAGGTGAATGGTGAGATCAGCACCATTGAGATTCCGGAGGCAGAGGTGAAGAAGTGGTGGGGGAAGGATGAGTGGAGGGTTTTTGTGCAGGACTTTCAGGACCGACACCCGACTGTCAAGAAGTTGGAGAAGGCTACCCCCAAATCTTCTGGCACCACTCCATCCACCACTCCGGTCCCGAGAAAGCGCAGCCTGGAAGTTGACTACTCCCAGTGTGTTGTGGTTGAAGATGATGCTCCTGGCAGTGCCACGATCAAAGATGTTGGAATCTTGAATGCGCGCTTCCCAGCTGATAAGAAGTCGAATGACCTTCCATCATTGGTGGTTTCTGATGCCGGCCCCTACATCAAGAATTCTACTGGATTCACTGTTCCCTGGCAAAAGAACAGGTTTTGTCTCCCAGCCCAAACTGTTCAAGCAAAAAATAGAAATCTAGGGGGTCAGTACAGTAACTTTCTAATGGTGTGCTCAACCAAGTGAGGTGACCATTGCAAATGGATCTGTCCTTGCTGGATGGGGCAAAGGGAAATTCCGTGAGAGGGGGCAAAAACCATGTGATGAGAATGAGTTGGAGTTCCTATGCACCTCCGAAACCATGGTACACATTGACAATAAGTGCTTGAGCCTATCAGACCTCTTGGATTCTGAGAAGGAGTCTGCAAAGGTTGCATACTACAAGGTGTCCAAGGATCCAGATGGAAAATGGAACTTCAAGCAGGATGGGTCTGGGGTTGGTTGTGTTGTTGAAAGAAAGGGTTGTGTGTGTTGAAAGAATGGGTGCATATTTTAGCATTGTTGGATGTTTTTTGGGATGTTGGTTCTTGCCTCGGTGCTTTTGGCCAATGCCAGGAGCACAGCGTGATTTTCACCCCCCAACCAGAAGATGATGGTGACAACAAGATCTCCCAGGCCCAGATTGCAAAGGTGGCCCCAGTGAAGCATTGGACTTCCTTGGTGACCACGGTTGGATGGCATGTGAAGCGCACTCAAAAGGGGATCTCGCCAATTCGCCCCATTGTGTTGGTGACCACCGATGTCTCCCTTGACAATGGAAAGGTCCTAGTTTTGCAGAGCTGATGAATGTAGCTCTGGCTGTAGTGTGGCCATGTCGGCCATGCTCAATGAAAGAATGTAGGTTTTGCAAATGCCTTGTGGCCCCAGAGCATCCATAGCTTGTTACAGCATTACAGTAGATTCCAATGTCTTGTAACCATGTGGACTTCTTTGAACTTGCTGGGTGCCACAGAATGAGCCGAACGACCTTCCTTGGCGTCCAGCCTGAAAAGTTGCCACCTACAGCTGATGGCAAGCACCAGGGTCCCAGGGTGATGAACCACCGAATGGATCACTACAACCCTCATGCATTGCAGAAGTGAGATTATCTTAGTAGTGCATGTTTTTTGGAACTGGTATTTTGTGGCAACACTGATTTTGTGCAACCCTGCCAAACACCTGAACCTGACCAATGTGGCCGCCTTACCTCGAGAACTGTGTGCACCGCCCAGGCCACTCCTCCAGTGGTGCTGCCAGGACAATGCGCTTGCCTGGGCTGGAGCTGTTCCGGTTGGGTTGGGGTTGACTGGTACCCCACTTTTCATCCATTAACCTGTCCAATCTGGGCAGCCACAGTTGGCTGAATGGTATTGCCCAAAGATGATGTGCCCTGGATTGAACCAATGAGACTAATCCCATGAAGAAAAAAACACTTAATGAGACTAATCCCATGAAGAAAAAACACTTGAAAAGAGTTCAAAAGAACTCATGAATGAACTAGTCCCTTTGAGCTCACTGAACTAATCCCATGAAACTAACCCTTTGAGTTGAACAGAACTCATTACCTGTCCATATATATCTCTGGAGGGATGGATCCTTAACTTTAACCATCTTGGAATGACCAGTGTGTGTCTCTCTCTCTCTCTCTCTCTTCTGTGAGTGCATGGCCAATGTGTGCAGATTCTGGACGCACTGATATCTTGGCTTGGACATTGCCAGAAACGGAGGTGGTGCATGCATGGCCACTGAAAAGAGGCGACAGAAGAGCCTCAAACTTGATGGGAAGAGCAGGAGGTGCTCCTATTTGGCCTGACAGCTTGGGAACTCGCTTGAGTGATCGCGTTGCAAACTTGTGCGCTGCCAGTGGCCTGCATTAAAGGTCAAAACGACCAACCGCTGGCTGGGAGGCTACCGCAACAGAGCGCAAACTGTGACTGAGCTGTGGAGGGCCACTGCGAAGAACTGGGTGACGCAGTGAGGCAGCTTGTGTGCGAGCCTACTCAAAGATGACAGTGATGGCATCTCTGCGAGTGAACCATACATCCAAGCGCTCAAGGCGTCAATTGCGCAGAAGTGGCGCGCAGGTTGAGCAGTTGGCGGTGGCTTGAGCAGACCAGTTGCAGTCTGCATCTGCGCGTGCTTATCGACCCAATGGCAACCTTGTGGTGATGCGGGCGATGAAAATGTCTTGCCCTCACTGATGAGGATGATCTTTGGATACAGGCGCAATTAGTTGCGAGTCTGGTGAAGACAAATTTTATTTGGTGCCGCTCAATCGCAATGCTTTTGCTGATCTCTGTCTCTCTCTCTCTCTCTCTCTGGTGGGCATGGTCTGTTCAATCATCCCATCTGGCTGGCGTTTGGGCCGCTTGTGTGCTTTGCTAGTACCCTGTACTCTTCAGTGGAGACACCCCTTCTCCTGAAACACCCCCTCTCCCCAAGCAGTGCACCCCCCATAGTTTGGGTCTATCCTAATACCTGTAACAGTGGATGATGATGGTTAGTAAAGGCCTTGTTCAAAAATAGTTATAACTGTTTACTGGTTGTTACAGGTAGTACGACAAACCCAAACCATGGTGCACCTGATCCAGCCAAGCTGGTGACCCAGTTACAAAGGAATTCACTGAACCTTGGTGTGCATGCCTTGAGGTTCATCTCGACTAATTAGTGGGGCTTACTCACTGGAAACGCATTGACTGCATGAAAAGGTGTTGCCATTATGGATCCTTTCTGAAGGAGTTCCCAGAATAATGGCCGCGGCCGATTGAAAATGCCTGAGCTTTTTGGCTCTATTGATGGCTCAAGCTGGCTCAAGTTCAATTTGATTTTTTTTGGGCAAGAAGCCACACTCAGTGATTGATTTTTTTGTCAAGAAGCCACACTCAGTGGCACACTACTTTGTGATTTTTTACATCATACACACACATATATATAAATATATATACTCACCATATAATGAGTTATAAGGAACTCCTCCATCCGATCTCTGTTCTGCAACTGAGCTGCAGGACCATCATCAGCCAGTGCTGCTGGCAAACAGCGGCCGCCGACCGCCGCGGCAGTGGCCGCGCTGTTGGGTTGGGGTGGTGGTGTGGGAGCAAACCCTAATCAAACAAATTTATAAAGCAAACACCACCCACCCCTGAATCAAATGAATTCCAACCCTAATCACCTGCAAAACTTTTCATGTGTAAAATGATTGCAAGATAAAACGACCGTATTTTTTTGAAACGACCAAAAAAAATGGTTGTTTTCAAAACGACCAAAAAAAAGTGGTCGTTTCGGGTTGCAGGAAGAAACATATGCTCATATGCTGCGAGAAAAGCGGTGGTGAACTGGGGTCTTATTAAAGTGAAAAGGACGAACACCATGAATATACATTGTTTTATCTGGCAGGACTGAGCGCTGTACAACATGGGGAGAATGATGGAGAATCCCTTACGAATAAGCTGTCACTTTACCAGTGAGTTGTGTAGCTCGGCCTACCTTGAGACACACAGACTCTAGACCCAACAAGCCATCCAGCAACCCCTGAGCCAAGCCAGCTGGAACTGGTAGGACAAGCTACTAGTTGGAGGTCTCTCAGTTTCAATCAATTCCATGTAATAGATGATGTCTAATATATTAGATCCTCTTCCTAGGACAAACAAATCATGCGAAATTCAAGGATCAAGTATTTTCAATGTGGCTTTGCGCATGAATTGGATTTGTTTGCTCCTAGCTGTCCTAGTTAGCCCTTGCTAGAATTTCCCTCACATCAAATCATCTGCCAGATCTGCTCAGATGCACTCAAACACTTGCCTTTAACCGGCCTGACATAAGTTGCAGGACCAAAGGCAGCAACAACCAGGTTTCAACCCACCAGTCCTGATATATTTACAGGCTGATAGATGCTTTCTTCTCACCACCTCAAAGGGGCGCCATCTACTTGGATACATTGAACTCCTGGAATCCTCACGAATCCTCACGACACGACGGATTCGAATGCGCGAACGGGCGCACCTGTGTGCATAGGCCCAAATCCAGAAGTGCGTGCACCGATGCAACCCCCTGTGGCGAGCCGCGGTCAGGTATACTAAAACGACAAGGTGTTCGATTGCGTTCCTTGCAACAAAAGACTCCAAGACGTTCGAACGTGGATCCCTTCAGCCACAACATGCCACGACATCACACTGATGTCGAAACCCACGACATCACATGATCATAAATACCTCTATGGCCCTTGGACTAATTAAGGTAGCTGAATCTGCTTGATTCTGCTGCTGCTCTATACTCATTATATTATGTCTTTTCATCAATCACTTTGTGTGAACAGAAGGACCTTCTCCCGCCCATCCCCACCAACAATCTCCCGTGTTGTTCAACAAACTCGCCGGCGCTTTGCAGCGTCGCCAACACATCTCATCATCTCAGTGAGGTTGTCCCCCAACCATTTCGATCCGTTTGGTCAAAACTGTTGACCCACATAGCTTTGACCCACCGAACGCGCCAGGAAAACATCGAGAGATGGCCTTGTCTGCACATGTTGGCTGATGCATTCGACAAAGGAGCTGTGCCTCAGAAGGCGTGTGGTCGGAAGAAGGCGACGGACCAGTTCGGCGTGTGGTCGGGGGGATCTGACTTGGGGGTGGAAGGGTCAGAGCTGCAGTCGGTGGAGCTGAAGTCTTGGGGTCAAGTTGGATGAAGTTGAGTTTCAAATATCTGGGAACTGGTTGAAGCAAACTGACCAAAACAAATGGCAAGCAGCATCCAAATCTGAATGATCAAACATCAAACATCGACGACCTCAGATTCGTTGGCGGATCCTCGCAGGACCCGGCTCACCGGCACGGCGATGCGCCGTCGTTTTCTGCGCAGTGAAAGCATGCCCAAAGCATTTGACCTGGAATAGTTACTTGCATTAGAGCCATAAATGGAGTGAAAGTGATATGTGTGTAACTATTCCATACATAGAAGGCTTGAGGTCTGAGATGAGTCATTCAATGCATTTTTGGAATTCCCAGTCGCACCCGAGGATCTTCGGGGATACCTGGGGCTTGAGTCGCCAAACGCAAGCAGTGCTCCCTCCTTCCGTGCCCGAGCCGCAGTTGTGACCAGCAATGGCTCACACACCAATTGGCTGGCTGAGCCTGACCCAGGTGCCAGG
>CAXIVM010001363.1:0-19133 GCA_964035705.1 Porites rus | reverse complement strand
CGAAGTCGCAGCACTTCCTCAGCCGAGGGGGTTGAATTCTCAAGGTCATGCTGTGTTATAAGGAATATTTAGTGCTACTTCCAGGAACTCATGTCATTTTGTGAGTCAAGCGCTTTGGGATCTGGGATTCCCAGCCTTCAGCCTCCGCTGGAGTCTCCTGAGCAACAAACTTGCACAGCCATTCTTCCCTGGTTTCGGCTCCAAACTGGGAGGCGCGAACTAAACCAAGCAAATTCATCATTAACAAATCAGTTCGGTACAACCCAGAGTGCCCCGCACAACCTCACTTGTCAATTCACCGCTGCTTGGACTACAGTGCAGGGATAAATTCCTGAGTTCTTCTTCTGAAGAATCTACTGCTAAAGCATGAAGCAATGACATCCCGCCTGGTCTCCATCCTTTTCATCCTGCAGATGTGACTGTGCAGTGCTTCAAGAAGAAACAATCCTGTTCTTCATTGAACAACTATGCCTGACTCGAAGCCTCAAAGATCTGACGAGATGCTGCACAGGAACCAAAAAAGGTTGGTGAATTAGGACTACTTCTAAGCTGCCCAGAACTGCCCAACTATCGCATTGATGCCCCGGCATCACAAAGGGCAGTACAATCATGGCGGTGAAACACCACATACAAACGTAGAGGTTGAACACATTGACCTGTGAGTCCTATGTATGACTAGTGATAACATGCGGGAATGTTGACCCGTTATACAAGGTTTTTACAGCTCTGCGGAATGACTGTTCGGGTGTCGCGTGGAGAAGCTTTTCCTCATAGATGTCGTCCCACTCCAGCTGGAGATGATCATGTAGCTAGGGAGTCGCACGAGTTTGAGCTCCATCTGTCATCTGTTCCTATTTGCACTGCAAAGTTTGAGGCGTCTTTTGAGAAGAGATAATTACAAAAGAAGGTAAGGACCACTTTATAAGGGCACCTTTATTGAAGGTGCCTATACCTTCCTTTCTCAAACCCACATGCCATGCAATCTGCCTTGCGGTCTGCTGCGGAAGCTGCACTCAGCAACCTTGCCACGATGGTAGAGATGGTTGCCACCTGGCAAAGTTGCTGCATTTTCGTCATGTTGAACACCTGGCTCTTGTTGCAGATCACATCAAACACAGCTGAAGGCTAAAGGTATCTATGTTTCGTAGTTCCAAAAGAACTATAACAGGCCCTCATACTGATTGACAATGATAACATAAAAGCTAAGGCGTTGTTTCAAACCAGTTGATCAGCTGGCTAAGCTGTGAAAAACGGCGCCTGTGCTCCATAGGAACCACGGTCTTCACCTGGGCCTCAGCACCAAGGCTCACTCAATCAGCCAGATAGTTCGCTCCTTTCTATTGTTGCCTTTCCTTTTCTTGTAGACTGTTATTTAGGGTTTATCCCTTTCATATATTCTTTCTTCCCTGCTCTTCAGGAAAATGAACAAACTGGGATCCAAGCCTTCCGCTAAAGCGCGTAACGCCACCACCGCCTCAGCACCAATAATTCGCAACAGCCGTGAACAAAGTGCCATCAAATACTGCCATCTAACATGGGACTGTTTTCATTTTCAAATGATGTGCCACCACGATTGTACTAGCAGTCTTCTTGCATCTTGAACAGCTTTGGTGAAGCGTAGATTAGAACCACAATGCCAACCGCTTAGCAGCTCAGCCAGACTTTACAACTTAGCAACCAGCGTTTATCCTGTCTGCCTTTACCCTGGATTCAACTGTGAACGCTAAGACAAACCTCAAGGCTGGTCGCTCTGTTAGTCTATGTTGCTCTATGTGTCGGGGCTGAACCGGGGTGAAGCTCGGTGAACCGTTCCTCACTCTCCTTTTTGTTCTATTTGTTTCTCTCTTCTACTCTTCTGGTCTTCGACTACCTTCGCTCACGCTCCCACTTTTGCCTCCGTCACCAAGGCCCGCCGCGGCTCGCCGGGATGGCGAGCAGCGGAGCAAAGGACCGCCTTGGTTGTGGAGAAGCCTCCAACCTCATAGCATTGGCCTCCAACCTGCTAGCGATGGTTAAACCTACCAGCCTAAGACTTTGGTATGAAAATTTCGAAGATCCAAGTCATCAAATTGTTGCCATGGTTTTGTGGACATGGGTCGGTAAGCCGTACCCACTGCCAAATCTACTTTCCATATTTTCCAGTCAATTGATGTTTTCTTGTTGACATGTCTGAAGCAAATATCTTGGTGAAAACAAACCTAAATGTCTACCGAGCTAGCTTGTCCAAACAGTTTACTGTTAGGGGTTCTCAATTCTTTCTTAAGATGTGTCCGCCCTTGTCTCCGTTCTCTTGTTGGTCAGTGTGTCCGCCTTGTCTCCTTTCTGTCTCCCTATGTCTCCCTTCTTTTTGGTCAGTGTGTCCGTCTTGTCTCCCTCTGTTTCCTTGTTGTCTCCCTTCTTGTTGGTCATTGTGTTTGTCTTGTCTCCCCTTTTTCCTTTCGTCTGCCTTCTTGTCTCCCTTCATTGTGTCCGCCTTGTCTCCCTTCTTGTCTCCCTTTGTCTCCAGTCTTGTCTCACATCTTGTTGGTAACTGTGTCCGTCTTGTCTCTCTTCTGTTCCCTTCTTGTCTCCCTTCTTGTTGGTCATTGTGTCCGCCTTGTCTTCCTTCTTGTCTCCCTTTGTCTCCCTTCTTGTTCGTCATTGTGTTCGTCTTGTCCCCCTTCTGTTTCCTTTTGTCCCCCTTCTTGTTGGTCATTGTGTCCGCCTTGTCTTGCTTCTTGTCTCCCTTTGTCTCCCTTCTTGTTGGTCAGTGTGTCCGTCTTGTCTCTCTTTCTGTTTCCTTTTGTCTCCCTTCTTGTCTTCCTTCTTGTTGGTCACTGTGTCCACCTTGTCTCCCTTCTTGTTGATGTCTTAAAAGTGGACTTGGGAATGCGTTGTTGTCTAACCTGTTTGGTTTCTACAGTGGTGTAATTTTTGTTGAACCTGCCACTGTGTTTCTGTCCCTTTGCATCCTGAAGAGTGCAACGTTAAATATTGGGTTTTGCACAAGAAGCAGAAGGGGCTACGTAAAACAACCGAACACAACAGCTGCACGCATTGTTGGAGCCCTCCAGCGTTGTTCTAAATGATGAGGTCGGCAAGCTCAACCACGCAAACATGGTAGAACATTCCCAAGAGAAGGTGTGTCTATAATAACTAATATCTAAATATATATATATACACAAAATGTTTTACCCAAAACAGTATACTGTATATTGTTGAGTTTTCAATGCTTTTAAGTGTGTTCGCCTCTGCCTTGCAATTGTTTAGATGTGCCTTCCAGCTCTAGGCTGCCCTCTGCCTTGCAAACCTTCACATGTGTCTTCCAGCTCTTGACTGCTGTGTCCGCCTCTGCCTTGCAATCCTTTACATGTGTCTTCCAGCTCTTGACTGCTGTGTCCGCCTCTGCCTTGCAATCCTCTACATGTGTCTTCCAGCTCTTGACTGCTGTGTCCGCCTCTGCCTTGCAATCCTTTACATGTGTCTTCCAGCTCTTGACTGCTGTGTCCGCCTCTGCCTTGCAATCCTCTACATTTCTCTTCCAGCTCTGGGCTGCTGCGTCCGCCTCTGCCTTGCAATCCTTTACATGTGTCTTCCAGCTCTTGACTGCTGTGTCCGCCTCTGCCTTGCAATCCTTTACATTTGTCTTCCAGCTCTTGACTGCTGTGTCCGCCTCTGCCTTGCAATCCTTCACATGTGTCTTCCAGCTCTTGACTGCTGTGTCCACCTCTGCCTTGCAATCCTTTACAGATATTTCTTCCCTTGCAATCCTGTACACGTGTCTTCCAGCTCTTGACTGCTGTGTCCGCCTCTGCCTTGCAGCCCTTTTCCTGTGTCTTCCAGCTCTTGACTGCTGTGTCCGCCTCTGCCTTGCAATCCTTTACATTTTGTCTTCCAGCTCTTGACTGCTGTGTCCGCCTCTGCCTTGCAATCCTCTACATGTGTCTTCCAGCTCTTGACTGCTGTGTCCGCCTCTGCCTTGCAATCCTTTACATGTGTCTTCCAGCTCTTGACTGCTGTGTCCGCCTCTGCCTTGCAGTCCTTTACATCTGTCTTCCAGCTCTTGACTGCTGTGTCCGCCTCTGCCTTGCAATCCTTTACATGAACATGTGTCTTCCAGCTCTTGACTGCTGTGTCCGCCTCTGCCTTGCAATCCTTTACATGTGTCTTCCAGCTCTGGACTGCTGTGTCCGCCTCTGCCTTGCAATCCTTTACATTTGTCTTCCATTTGTCTCCCAGCTCTGGATTTACGAAAAGAAGCGTTTGCGTCGCAAACTCTAGTTGCCGGGTGTTCCGTTTCTAAAAAATGCAAACTGTTTGGGTCTACGGTGGTGTAAGTTTAGCTTTACCATCACCACCGAATCCGTCCCTTAGGATCCACATCGACAAACCTCTCAAAGTCAGGGCTTCCCGGGCTCCAAGGTGTGGAAGTAGCCTGGCTGCAACGAGACAATAGAGATGAGAAATGATATGACTGATGTCAATGTCTGCCCATGGCATGCCATGGTCATCAGATTCTTTCATAAAAAAGGCCTGATTGTGGGACACTCCTATCAATGTCATCTGAACCAAGGCCCTACATACTCCTAAAGGTTCTTCACCTGCCTCTCAAAAGCCGGAATCACTCCCTAACCTCAGCCTAACCTGCAAATCATTATATTGCTGATTTATGCCGATTTGGTGTGCCAAAGTTTTGTATGTTTTACAGTATTACAAAGAGCTTGAGGGAGCACTTGCATGGTCCGAATGCTGGAGGTTGTCACTGAAAAATAGCTAGCACTCTGGACACCCTTGACCCAAGCACAAAATGGCTGCAACCTGGCCTTTGCACAGGATTCATGGTGCCAGACCTGCGGCAGGCCCGATAGGTTTGTATCTTTGCGAAGATGTAACTTAGCTGGGTACGCAAGGCTTCTTGAGCCCGAAGCACAAAATCAGTGAGGTTTACAAAGTGAACGTATTTGTGCTGAATAAGCAACCCAAATAGGCAAATTCATTCAGAAGCACTACAAATCGCTCCCAATTGTCAGAGTCTAGAAGAAGAAGCACCGCACAAACATATCTTTGCTTTCTTGACTTGTCATGCAAAAGGAAGTCTTCTGAAACACGTCAAGGCAGTAGCCGCCGTTCTCACACCTTCGGTTTCAATATGTTTCAATCTACGCTGAATACAGGGACTCGACACGTTTTCTCCAGAATGCCCTTGGGCCACCTCTTGTGGAACCAGCTGTCATTCTCTGACCAATATACACAGTATACTACACAGTACGTAGACAGGTCGCAAGCTAACAATTGAAAAGGGTGGTTCCAATTTCACTAGGTAGACTCGCCCATGTTTGAAAGGTGGGCATGAAGGCGGAAGCCTTTAGTAGCCTTCTTGCTCCTAGTAGTACGGCCAGGAGCCCCTAGTAGCTTCTTGCTCCTAGTAGCGATGCCAGGAGCCCCTAATAGCGTCCTTGCTCCTAGTAGGAAGGCGGAAGCCTTTAAGATTCTTTCGCAAATGCATGTTTCGTATGCCCATCTGGACTCTGGACATGATGACATCTCTTCATCTCTAAGACTTTTGTGTTTTCGCATGGCCGAAAAACAAATAGTAAAACGCACCTCGGTCCTTGACCGACCCAACATGAACACACACGAGAGTAATAGCCGAACTGATCAAATCCAGTCAAAATTCACCCACCATCGCATGGTTTTGGACCTCCCCAGTTGTTTTTCCTGCAGCTGCCCCTACAAACCGGACAGTCTGAGGCTCTGACAAGGAAGCCTTCTGCGAGGGTCGCAGCAGCTCCAGCTGTTTCGGCCACAGCCTCCAGTGCTTCAGAAAGCGAAAGTAAACACTCCCTGGTAGTATAGGTTTATTTTGATTCAGGAAGGACAATTGCACTTGATAAGTTTTCCTAAAAGTCTAAGGAACAAATTATTCAAATGACGCAGGATAGCTCATGTTTCTTCAGGGAAGCTTCCCCCGCTAGGAGCGTACAAGTAGCTAGGAGCGAGCCTATTTTTAATTAAGTAGGTTCCTGCTCAATTAAGTAAGGAGGCAGGGCCGAGTGGTCTAAAGAGTTATAGTGACGGATATAGGCTCCATGATGCTCCACGTGTCAATGCCGTGTAAACTCTCAATCTTTCAACTTTCATCAAAAGCTTTAAAACCCAACAGCGAGCAGCAAAACAGGGCTATTATAAGCACCCCATGTTTATTCTTTCATCAAGGATACTGGTTCTGGGCCGAGGGATACGCATGCTTCGCCCGAATGAACCAAGTACTTGGAGTTGGGTTGAAAGAAGACCGGACCCGTGGTGAACTGAGTGCCCAACTCGCTAAGTCGGGCCAATTGTGGAAGAAGATGTCTCATCATCAGCAACAACAGGCTCCTAAGCAAGCCATCGGTCAGGATCCCAAAGCAAAGCACAGTTTGTTGTCATGGATAGAAATCAGGAGCTCAATGAGGGAGTGAAAACAGCTGGACACCATTCTGGTTAAGATTCTCTCAAGTTTTGTCAATCTGCACGCACTCTTATGTACCATGACCCATCACGCTTTTTTGTTGCTTTTTTTTGCATTCCAGGACCTCCCAACAGCACATTGCACATACGATATATACTGGTATATATATATATACCATTATATACCTTTTTCAGCTGTCCAATCTCTGGGGTCACTGGCTTCTGTTCAGGCACTGGGCTGCCTTCCACCACCAGGCTGTCGGCATCTGCCTGCCATAAGGACTTTGCTGCTCCACCAAGCGAAACATCTTGACCAAAATCTCGCAAAAGGATGCAACAGGGAAACGTGCAAAACGAATAGAGAGCCTTAAGAGTTAACGGGACCTGTCTGGAATCCTCCGATATTCCTCGGCTGTGACCTTCTCAGCCACATGAGAATTTTTACAGTAGGCTCAGTAGACAAAGCATGGCACAAACCAACTGTGTCAAATCTTAAGCAAATCTAAATCAACTTGCGACCTTTTTCAAGAAACTGTTCTAGGTTCAAATCCCGTTTGATCCCTTTTGCCTGCGGGTCCAGTGCTTGCGTCTTCGGCTTGGTGGGTGGCTTGGTGATGAGCAATGCGCTAAGGCCCTGGATCCGAAGTAGAATGGTGTCCAGGACCTGAGAATGAAACCGTGGGGATGATGCGAAGAATCAGCATGACCATCCGACAAGCAAGGCTGACTGAGTCATCGTGATGTCTGTCTTATACATTCTTGTACTTGTTGCTACGCCATGATAATATAATATCCAAGAATAAGATGAATGACAAACACCTTAATGTCTTGAATCAACAATGTACAGAATCCGACAGCAACCACCAAGACGTCACCATGAAGCGGAGCCGAGTTTCAGACACAAAGGATGCAGTTGGGACCTTAAAGAGTCTGTCGCTTTGAAAACACAGGGGTGTCTCACATTGCTCTACCGGCAGTATTGCTCTAGAGTCTGCGAGAGTATGCCTAATATTGAAAGGTTCGAAAGGGATGACATAACCAAACTACTTTTTTTTGTGGAGCAAGCCGGGCTATTCTGGGCACACCCAATTGCGTTATATATATATAGATACTTTGGAGGGGACCTGAGGATCGCACCCAGCGCCAATGGAAATGGTGGCGGCAAAGTGTCAGGTGGAAGTGGCTCCTGGCGGTCAATTCATGGCCCAATTTGCAAAACCTGCAGGGAGGCTTGGGACTGTGCACCTGCTTCCAGGCTTTATTCAGCGCCTGCACGGTTGGTATAGATTTAAGTGCCACTAAAGTGAACTAGCATTTCAATCTCCCCTCTTTAATTGCATGCAAATACCTCCCAACAAGACCCACAGTGTGCTGATGTTCAAAAACCTTTCAATACAAACATGAAAGACCACTCAATTGATGTTCTGGCTCCCTTCAAGGGCATCGACGTTTGAGCGGTCAACGCATTAGTCGAGATGCCTTCAAAGAAGTTCTGCTGATCAGCCTCTGGCCTGCTAAGTGATTATGACCTTCCTTCAAGATAATGTTGCCGCTATCCTTGTCAAACCCGTCCAGTCCTCGCCCTTCTCTACAGCTTTCGACCCGGCTTCGTGCAACTTCTGATAGCAAGTCCTGTTGGCCAACTGACTTGGTCTGCAATTTGTTGTAGATCTGGAAGAGGGAGCTGAAACTTTTTGCGATTTTAGTGGAGTCAGCACACCTTGCGAGTTCCTCATGTGATTTTGCTGCTGTGCAAATCCCAAAATATCACTTGTATTCACTTGTCCTGTCCTCAAGTTGCAAGCACTCCTGTCCCCTCTTGCAGGGTCGAATCATAATACGCCCCGGGAGATCTCCCTACAAGTACCCTCAAGTGGCTGAGGACATCCTCTGGCATGCCAAACACATCTTAGACAAGTAATCGTGCCCTTTCTGAAGCCAAACTTTCCTGTAATGATTTGGGACGGTAATAGACAAGGCGTAATTGGATGCCTTAAGGATGAACCAATCAATTATATATCTGTGCCTCTTTTGAGTGGCCAATGATTTGCAGTCAAGGTGTAGATGGTTGTTCAATCTGCAGGGTGGGAATGTCCAACTATCACGTTCGTGGGGACCTGAATTGCACGTCGATGCCAAAGCCGATCTCATTGACCAATGTCCTGAGAGCTTGCGCGGCACCGCTTCACATCATCGAGCCCTGACCGTCCCAACACAGGACAATCGCAGGACTGAAGCCTTTCCACTTCGGGTTTCCAAATTTGTTCAAGAGAACTTTAATTTAGTCTCACATAGTCTCACCAATCTCTGCTAAAATGTGTGTGAGGCAAAACTTATATGACCTATAAGAAATTTGGCTGACCCGAGAAGCCAATCATGATGGCGTAGAGAATAGGTGGGAAAATGGCCACCTACCTGCCATGGGGTAGCCCATCATATCGATCAGTGCATCAAATCAACACATGTCATAGGTTGCTATTTACAAAACTTTACAAACAATCTCCATCAAAGCTCTCTGATGTGCACCACTGGAAACTCAGCCATCCAACCTTTTAAGCGCCTTTGACCCCAAGCAGCCGTTTCAGGTAAAAACACATGTTGGCAGTCATGCGCATTCCGCATCTCGGTTTCATAGATGTGTTCCTACATGTTTCTACTAATTGCCTCGGGGAAACAATCCTAGAATCAGTGATCCCAGGAATGACAACTTGCCAACATTCCTGACATCCCTCCAGAAGAAGAACTGGTTAAAGCCATTCTCTGAAAATGTTCGCCTCGAAGTCACCTGTGAGTGGATCTCAGTTCCAAGGTGAGCCTCTTGCCCTTATTGTATATCCATCGTTCCGACTTGTGGCTTCGGCCAAAGGGCTGCAACACTGGCAAAGAGCAGGCCGGTAGAGCTTGCCGAGGCTTGGAACCTGGCGGGGCAAACTGAGGCTGCAGGAAAACCGAGGGGTGGGGCAATCTAGCCCAATAGCAATGGCCTCCAACCTAGAAGCGATGGCCTCCATCCTAAAAGGAAAGAAGAGAACAAACCATTGCCTGACATGCCTCGCATGTATTCTTGAGCCAAGCCAGTGCCTCAAAACACCCATTAGGTCCTATGCTTGAGCGCGGGATTGTCACTTTCCCTTCCTTTGATAGCTCCGTACCAGCAGAAAACAACTGCCAAAACTGCCCATCACCTGTTTGACAAAGGTCTGCACAAAGCCAAACACACCTTTTGACAGTGGGTCTTCATTATGAATGGCCACTTTGGTAAGCAGCCTGGTAGTTTTGGGATCAGCTTTAGAACTGCAAGGACGGCTTATATCATATATGTGCCTGAATATCACCTTCCAATAGGGCGTTCCTTTTGATATACAACCTTGCCCCTGTGCATAGAGGTGATCAGGTTGGATCTTTGGTGTCAAAGTATGGATATCTTGGCACCTTTAGTGCATGAAACACACACTGACACCGACCACTTTCAGCCCCTCAAGTTACCAAAGTCTGACGGAGAGGGATATTTAAGAAAGCTAATTGTTTTAACAAAATGTCCGTTTGTGGAAACAGCATTCTTTCAAGTCCTGAATTGAGAATTGGCGAGCACGAGTCGGAATTACAAATTACAAAGTAAGCCCTCAAGCCCTCAAGGACGAGGAGCAAAGCAAACCTCCACTAGAAGTTGCTCTTACCAATAAACAATAAATCCTTTTGCAATAGGTAAACTTATATATTGAAAACTGGCCATACATTGCATTACACTGTATGAATAAGAAAAACAACCATTGAAATTATGTCGTAAAGGAGGACCATCCTCGACCCAAACAAAGGACGTACAACAGGTCTGCCAAACGTGATGTCCTTTCCGCTTCCGGTATGGTTTCCAACCTCAAACGGCCAACAAACCGACTGTCAAAAGTCACACCGGACTGCAAGGCGACTAATAGAGGTCTTGAGCCCGGTTGGATCCAACTTAATTATTTGATTAACCTTGGCCCAAACAATAGTGAGCAAACTAGACTCCTATGATGATTTGAGTCCCTATGTCAAGAATAACCCACAAGTAATGAACGTCACATTTACCCATCCTATGGCAAAACAAAAGTAGAGCCTGCAAATGATTTGATGTTTTGGAGGCAACGCTTGAGCCTACCCAAACCGACCAGTTTCTTGGCTGTGCTTCAAGAAACAACGGTACACAAAAAACGACAATTGGCTTCCGCACACCAATGTCGTGTCATCGCTTGAATTCTTTCGCTGAGTCACGGCCTGCGGGTAAGACACTATGAATTTCCACATGTGGTGCAGGATCTCCAATTTATACACATAGTTCTTTATTGCTTAACTTGATTCACAACGTTCTGTATTTTCTTGAGGCACTTGGAGGAGTGGCCCGAAGGGGCCCGAAGTGGCCTTGGATATGCTCCCCAGAACCCCGACGTGGTCACAGCTCCTTGAGGGCTTCTTCGAAGAGCTGCGGATTGCGGCTCATCAGCTGAAAACGTTGGCGGTAGATCTCCCTGCGCATCATTGTGTCCACGGGGCAACCGTCAAAAGCAGGTGGTCAACAAAGCTGACAAAATGCAAATCAATGGTAGAATAATGGGAGGTGAACTGGGAGGTGAGCACTATAGTATATGTGTACAGTATGCGTATTGCGTTACATAACAATTTGTTGATTCATTGTGTACATTGCATACACATGATCTGCTTGCTGTACGACCCACTTCCCACAATACATGAGCCGCCGGCTCAACATGGTCGCACGACTCCCTGTGGCATTCTGAGTTCTCAGGCTTCGCTGGCATCTCTTTCTTGTTTCCAAAGAGCTGAAGGATTTCTGTCTCCATGACCTGCTGCAAGGTTGGCCTTGGACAAATCTTGTCAGCCATGTCAGTCATGTCAAACGAAAACGACCTTGGAAACTTGGAAATGGCAAATGAGAAACATCCATAGCGAATTACCACGGCTTGAATAAGCTTGAATACTGTCTTGCGGTTCTCACCCAGAACTAGGCACGAGACCCTTCTTCGAGCAGGAGTACCACGAAGCCGGCCAACATCTGCAGAAACCTAGAAGCTTCGTTGTAGTTTCAACTGTAGTTTTTGTCTTATACATCATGGATCATCATGGGTTTTGCATTCTTTCTTGGGTCGATTTCAGGTGCTTTCAGCTCTCTCTCCACTCTAATCAAAGTACTGCTGGGAGTACTCGAAGCCACGACTTGAGCCACTCTCCCACAAGCTGGGTCTCCAAACCCTTGGAAGGAGGCTTGCTTGCCCATGCGCAGAAGCCTCGGGTATCAAGAAAGCTGCTCCGGATCAAAAAAAACGTCATTAGAGGAACACTGATCCAAAAAACTATCTACGAGTACCATCGGCTTCCAAAGCTCCCCAAGCACTCCAATCGTACGCGGCATGCTCTGGGGCCATCCACAGTTGCAAGGCCAAGACAGTGCCGTTTTGAACCTCGCACAGGGTCCGGATATCTTGATGTACGCCTTCTCCTTGTAGTGCTATGAAAGTGAAGCCTTGCCTACACCCTCCTAGTATTTATCATGTCCTTTTTTGACCCATCTGAAACAGGCTTGCAGAATATGTTTGAAAGGAACAGTGACATGACATAGGCACCTGCACTCTATGCAGTGCATTGACATGTTGACATGCCCAACAAGGAATCAAGAGCGACTCTGGCCGAACCTTTCTGGAAGAGTTTATGATGGAAACGACCCCTGAGCGCAGTTCTGAGACTGGCACTTCAGCTGCTATGTCCGGAGGAAACCTGGAAGCAATCGGGCCACTACAAAGACAATGACCAATGTCAAGAAAGAAACTTGGCCTCATGCGGGTGGCGAAATCAACTCAACTCCAGATTGACGTATCGAGAACTGATTAGAAAAGGTGAATAGGTTTATATAAAAGGAACTTGTTAGCCTCTGCTAGTCTGCATATTACACTCACATCTTTCTCTCAAGGGTTGCGCAGCGGCCTTTTAATGCCTTTTGTAATCTGTTGTAATTTTTTATACAGAATTATGATTATCTCATGACACCTATAGGCTTTAGGTGTTCGGTGTTTGATGAAAATCTGCTTTCAACTATCAACGACTCACTGGAAAGATTAAAAAGAACAGGGATGATGTAAGGAGGCCTCTCAATCTGATCGACAGAGTCCTGTCTGATTCCACTTGGTACTAACAAATAGCTTGGTGTCTGACTTCGGATTCAGCTGGTAGGAGATCAAGGCTTTTGTACCAACGCTGGTTGTACACAGCCGCGTCAGCACCTACCAGCCAGGCCATGAGGAAAACGTTCGCTGCATACATATTTGCATTGAAAGTTAGTGAGAGTACGAAATCTTGTGTGGAACTACTGATGCTCCAAATAGCTACTAGTAACAAGGGCATCGCTACTAGGAGCAAGGACGCTACTAGGGGCTCCTGGCCTTACTACTAGGAGCAAATAGCTACTAGTAACAAGGGCAACGTGCGGGCTTCCATGGCCCTTCTAGGCCTGCAGGCAGCTCTGTGCCAAGCCCCCTTCCAAGCCAGGAAAGGCATAGAGGATGTCCATGACTAGTGCCACCTGTGCAGTGTTTGAGCTGAAGAGTTATTGTTTGAACATGTGCGCTTTCGGCGGTTGATCAGTTGCGAACTGATTTGGTATATTATTACTTTGCTATACCAGCATTCACAGCGGGCCACACCTAAAGGAGGCTTCTGAGACTCGGGCCCACATCTGTTGTGTTTCTGCATCTAGTGCCTGCACACATGGAAATCTCGTATTTGGGCTAGTGATGAAATGGGCGGAACAAGTGTAGTTTCCAATCAGGAATCAGGAATCCCTGATGAGGTTGCCACTGTGAAACATCCACAACGACACTACTTACGTTGATCACAAACGAACTGCCCAAGGATGTCACCCGTTCAAAAGGGGACATGCTCTCAACAGGCAACCCCCCTCCACGATTTTAAGATGTTTGAGGACTCCGCTTCCAGCACAGCCTGAGTCAAGTCAGTCTGTTTGTTCAAGTACTAATCATTTACTGTAAATGTTGGTAGAAAGAGTTCCTACAACGCCATATCCGATCCCATGGAACAACATTGCTTAGGATGTGTGCCTTCAGTCAGAACAGTCAGGTTACTCTCACAGAAATCTTCTGAACAACACCACTCACTTCCAAAGCATAACTTAGATATGAGGCTTGTTGTAAGGAATGGACTCTACTACCCACTACTTGAAGTATGATGTCTTCCCTTTTGCATGTTCTTGCCTCCTTGTTTTTGTTTCTTTGCTAGTTCCTTTCTCTGTCGTTGAACCTTTTACTGTATATAGATCTTTCGGTATGTGTGTTTATTGTATATAGAGCCCGTTAGGGAACAAGCTCTACCAAATATCTTAGATTAGGACATTGACCACTGGAACGCTTCGTTGAAGGTTGGACCAAAAGCTGTCGACGCGACGCGGCCTGTCCATCATCTCTGAGCTTCACCAGCGTGGTCTGGAGCAAGGCGAGGCGGCGAGGCTCGGTGTTTTTCAGATGCCAGTCCAGGCGTGTGTTGGGAGTGACAATCAATTGCCCTTCAATCGTGGTGCTTCAGGAAAAGCGTGTGCACAAACCCTCGTAACCTAAATGTTCAAGAGGACTCAGAACTTTGGGAGTTCTCTCAAGCGGTCAGCCCCATTGGTTGATACTTCATGTTCCGAGACTTCACGCCTTGAACAAAAGCTGATGTGCACAAACCTGGGCTGAATCTGAGAGAAACAAAGCTCAATCTAGTCTCTGAATGACTTACTTACTTATACAGTAAATCAATACGTTAATACACCTTAATACATCCCCTTCGTGCAACCTGAACAATCTTTCCGGTGATGTACAATCTAGAAATATCTACAATCTACAAGCAAACTCCTCAAAGACAATGGAAAACCGATTTCAGAACATTATCAATGATCTGCTTTCAAGTCTTGACACATCTAAAGAATCCAAGTAAAGGTGTCAGTTAAGGTTACATCAACGAAGTAACCCAGCTGACGCACCTACACAGGGGGTACAAGCATCAATATCAATGCACATAGGAAAATATCCTGATCCTTGTGGCTGAACAGTCCGCCAATGTGTAATCACTAAGATCAGAAATTATCAATATGTTAAATTCAAAGAGACAATTACGCATCTCCTTGAGATTGTACACTCAAAATGCAAATTCTAGTGCGAAGGTCATTGCTTTATATATAGCAGGATGTGGCGATTGGCTTCGATTCTGTTCTTTCCTTTTGCATACAGAAAGGAGAAAAGACGTCTTGGCTGGGAGGCTGGGACCCCGGCCATGACAGGTGTGAACCATGACGGTGGTGCCAACAATGGCTCCCCCAAACCTGAGCACAAGCATCTCTCGTCTCTGAAACGAATACAGTGCTCCAGACTGAGGCTAGCGTGCAAAACAACACCTTGGCTCTCACCGACCACAACCAAAGATTCATCTCATTGCGATGGCCTCCATCATAATAGCGGGGAATAAAAAGTGTCTAAAGGAATATGTGATTAGAGGTGGGCGTGAACAACTTGCCAACGTACACACTTGCCCTGCCAACGTAACTTAATTCTAATTACAAGCTTCTTGTTTCTACTAGCAAACATTGTTACTAGTAGTAAGGCCCTTGCTCCTAGTAGCGATGCCAGGAGCCCCTAGTAGCAATGCCCTTGTTCCTACAAAGCCGCCTGGAGGTGCCACTGCATTGCCACTGCTGTGCAGCAGGCGGTAGCCTCGTTCCTGCGAGGAGGCCATCCTTGCACCTGTTGACTGGCTCTATCAACAAAAGGTGAGCTACTAGTAGCTTCTTGTTACTAATAGTAATGCTATGCAAAGCTACTAGGCTTTAAAGACATATCCCAAATCATCTTGTGATTGCTTGACGTGTTGGGCTCGGACCTTTCTACCCTCCCTTCCACTTATGTAGTCCGCGAAAGCAACTTTCTATCAGAACGAGAATCATAAAGGGTCTTGCGGAGGAACGTCACCAACAAGTTGAATCATGGGAAGAAGGCAGCAATCCTTGCTCTTTTGAGTCGATTGTCTGCGATGTCAAAACCCCATTCATGAAGAACCTTAAAATATCTTAAGGCTTATGTGCTTGCCAAGCTCTGAAGTATTAGGCAACCCCAGCAGCTATCATTGCACAATCTGTTGAGCAGCACGGAGATTCTTCATGGTCCCTGTTTTGTTCGTTTTGTTGCTGTGCTAAAAATACGAACCAACGCAAGTATGCCGCTGAGACACAGTCCTTCGGACAGCTTGCATGGCTGCCTGACCCTATTCCTCTCTTTTCCAAACAGCCCCAGAAAAGATCCAGCATTGCCTTCCTAAAGCGACACGCCTTCAGATTCAGCACGTCTGGCACCATGATTGGTAATCAGTGCGATCTACGGAGCAATGTTGCTCCATTTGGAAGGTGACTTCAAACATACACAGACAAAAAACTTTTGAGTCTGACCCACATCGCCCAAGATTCATCAGACCTTGGCTGTCTTCTCGAAGTCCAAGCTGGTGAAACACCTTGAGTGGTGATCGGCCAATGTTTGCTCTGGGGCATCGCAAGCACGACCCACCTTGCAATTAGCTCTGTCAATGTTCCTAGTACGCATGAATACAGATTGCTTGGCGCTCAAGGAGAACAAACATGACAAAAGGAAGGGCCTTACCTTTGTTTAATATGTCCTTTATTGGTCCTTGCAGGCTTGAACTTTCACCCGCCAGATCTTGCCAGCATCCATTATTTTCATGAGTTTTGTGCACTACAACCTGGTCAGGAATAAACTACCCTCCATGCATCTACATGGCGCACACCTGCAGCAAGTACAAGGTCTGCAGCAAGTCTCAGCTGGGATCCAGGCCAGGCATGCAGCTTTTGCAAAAGAGACTGGGCTCCAGATGTTCCCATAGCTGAAACGACCTGAGAAAAATTAATTCTGGCATGCTGTCACACTGGACGACAAATCCCTTCATATACTATATACATACTACTGTACATATCCCAAACGTTTTTCATTTAAATAAACTAAAGTCATGGCATATAGTCCTTTCATCATGCTACAGGCTACAAGGACGTTTGTCCTTGATCAATACTATTCAATACTACAGACTGTCCTCAAAGCCACTAGGTTGTGCATCATGGCCACTAGCTTTCCTGCCTATTTTATAAGTGTATAATTTGTTCAACACCGAGCAACAACGAAGTAAGGTTTTGCTTGCAAACACAATGTCTTATCTTTGCCACAGGAGTGCTGCAAACAATTCGGTATTGCAGCTCCACACACACAGCGTCCCTGACCGCGCCTGCTGCCTTCGATGCAGCAAGCTGGCCAAGACCTTCGGACTCCCAGAGTCTCATTGACTAGTTCAATGGCTTGCGTCCTGGTCGAATAGGAATTTGGGACAGAACAGTATATATAATGTCTGTGGATAAAGTGTTTATAATAGAGAGAGAGAGAGAGAAAAAAAAAACACATCGTATACCTGTGGTTAGGCAGGGAAACCTGTCAGGAATGTTTGGTACCGATTGATACCAAACAACCTTTGACTTTACAGCTTAGTGGTATGCTGGCCTCCAGGATATCCTGCTTAAACCCTTCTTTCCTCTCAGGAGCCGCAAGCATCGGTATGGAGAAATAAACAAAACATGTCGGTATGGTATGGACCTTGATGTGATTCAGTGGTGAAACTGTCTTGATCTACGTTGGAAGAGGTAAGGACAGGAAAGGAGGAACAGGGAGTTGTGCAACACCGACTTTGCGTACCTCTCCGCTGGCTTCATCTAACCCAACATGCTCTCCTTGCCTGCGTGACACAGGCCAAGCAATCAGCTGGAGGCTGTTCACTCCCCAGCGCGTCCAAGCATGCCTGGCACTCCACGCAAGGATTGCTGGCACCCGCCCATCGTGTTAAAGGCGATGCACCTCTGTATTTTAAACAAACTCTGGGCAACCCAGAAACTATTGATCCGACGCTGGCAGAGTGTCTGCGCTTCGGGGTGGAGATATATTACAAGGTGTCCGAACATCGTGGAAGCCACAGCCGTCTGGAACTGTATAACTGTCGTCTGGAGCTTAAGCAACAACTACTACTGCATTTCCCAGTCACAATTGCCAGGGCCCTGGCCTGCACCACGCACTTGCATTGCTTCTGTGCCATTCTTACCTACCTCCATCGACGGTCAATGTGACTGAACAACAAAAAACTGGGGTGCATCGTTGAATCATATGTATATATATATATCCCAAATAGGCATGCCAAGGATTTTTCCCGTCCTTCTCAAATTTAGATTGGCTCCATCCACCCACATACTCAAATTTTGGGCGAACAAAACTCGGTGACGCCAACCGTAACCATATCTAACCACATCTACCCAAATCGTAGCACTAAGCAGCCCGAGCTGAAGTGTCCCAAAGCTGGATCGGCACAGCAACCTTGGCATGTCGTATTTGTTGGTTAGGAGATCTGGCCCAAAGGGGCCCTCTGAGCATCAACAAATTACGGTCACAACATGGTCGCAACTTAACATGGTTCTAGCTATGAAAAACATATCGGGTGCTTTCTTGAATTGTTTTTCCTGATAGTATATATATAACTATATATCTATGATATTAACAAGAAGTTCTTAGTGGATCTTAGTGGCTATAGGCGGCGCGACACCACAGCACCAGCATCTGAGCACCAGGCAATGAAGGGCCATAGCATCTGCAACCACCGGAATAGCCTCCAGGTTTGGTTCCAGCTCAGAGATTGAAACCACCCATCTGCACAGCTACTACATAGTCGGTCCAAACTTGAAGCTTGTAGTTGGTCCGCCGTGCGTAAACGGGCCGTGTGGCTTCGGGACACTTGTTTGTTTTTGAAGAACGCATTTTATTGAAGTTACATTGGGATTAGCATTTCTGTGGTCGTTCAGTGATCTGGAAGCAGAGTTCTTGTGTTGCAAAAAAACATGAAAACAAACACTTTGCATCCACATTGATTGATCTGAACTCAGCTGCCTTTTGTTCTTCGAAGACAGCACGTCAGAAAAACCCTCTGTATTGTCTGTGCAAGCACTTCGTCTGCAGAGAGGTTTCGCAGGCAGCACACTCGCCACCACCCATTGGTAAAGCAACAGCTCGATCTTTTTGGGTTCATGAGCCTTTGTGATAATGACAATGTTGTGACGTCGATGACAATGTTGTGAAATCAATTTACCCCACCCCCCCACAGCACCCCCACCCAACAAACCGGTGACAATGCTGTGATGTCCATGACAATGTTGTGAATTTGATAACAAACAAAAAGTACTGCAAATACCATGGATTTTTTACATGAAAAATAACAATGAACATGCTTATGGCAAATGCGACGCTCTCCCCCCCTGCGGAGACACAAACAGTGCTGTAAATACCGCACGGAATTTGCAAAATGTAGTCGAATTGCCACGGCCGTCGACGCGCAGCAGGCCTTGTATTTTGCACAGCTTTTTCGAGACCCGTGGAGCAGAATCGGAAATGAGATAAACTACAGTAGACTCGATGTTTGTGTTTCTATTGTTATGACTTTCTCTAGACCTTTAGGCCTTTCTTGCTTTCCTTTCTTTCTTTCCCGATAGTCAGTAGTTTATCATACTTTGTCATGAATGTGGGCGCAAAAGGCTGGATTCACTTGTGGGTTTTGCTTTCATGCAAATGCATCTGGGA
>CAXIVM010001362.1:0-15000 GCA_964035705.1 Porites rus | reverse complement strand
GCAGGCAGCTCCATCGCGGAGGATGAGTGATGTGAGGGGCGCTGGACCAGCGCCTGGTTCACCTGTGCCGGAACTCATACGACGTGCTGGTACTGCTGGTGACAGATAGCTCAGGCCAGAGAACAAGCTGATGAAGGTGGTGGCCTGAAACGACAGGCTGAAGTTGACGTTGAAGCATTGGCCGAACAATCTGCCTTCGATGGTGCTCGCTCTTCGGCTTCGGCGCCTGGTGGCATTGAACGAGTCACTGATGGTGGCTTGTGAGAAGGGTGAGGATGAGATGATGAAGCAGCTCCAGCATGGCAAAGAGCATCCATTGCGAGTGATCGCAAATCTTGCTGACCTCGACAAGCAGCAGCCCTTGGATGCAGTGGTCATGAGGATGGGATTTGCCTTCTCGCTCTGAATGGCAACTTCACCAGAAGCTTGGATGGAGCTGGCCCACTGGTTCGCATGAAGCTGAAGCTTTTCTGGCCAGCGCAGCGCGCAAGGAGCTGTTCTCCCGGAGGATAAGATTGCTTTTCGCGAGGCAGCCAAAGATGCCTGGAAGGTTTGGGAAGACAACCAAGCCGTTGAAGCGTTCCCCATGGCTGAGTCAGAAGCTATCCGCAAGCGACTCCGCATGAACAAGGAGGTGGGCAAGATTTTGACCCCGCGCTTTGTTTTCACTGACAAGCACAGCGGTCTCCGCGCAGCTGACCGACCTCTACCTCTTGAAGCTCAGCAAGAGTGGCGGTTTTGGGTTCAGAGATGTGCTTTCTTTTGCAATTCGCAAAGATGCCCCCACTGGTTCTCGTTTGAGTCAGCATATGCTTTTGATTTGGACTGCAAGCCACAACAAGTTTGTGAAGGGTGAGAAAGATGCATGGCGTTTGGTGAGCGCTGATGTGAAAAGCGCGTTCTTGAAGGGCGACCCCTACATGGCTGGTGATCGCGAGCTCTACATGGAGAACATGAAGGACAGCGAGACCTCGGATGCACCTGGATTGCCTTTTGGTCGTGCCTTGGCAAAGATTCGGAAGGGTGTGTTTGGCCTCTCCGATGCACCACGCCAGTGGTATCTTCGACTCAACCGGGCATTGCTGGAGCAAGGTTGGGAACGTTCTCCCATGGACTACGCCTGTTGGCTGTTGTGGTCTGAGGACAAGTCCACATTGGATGGCGTGATCGTCTCCCATGTGGATGATCTCCAGTGTGGAGTATGGTGACTTCACCTACTGCGGGAAGCGCGTTCGACAACGTGACGATGGCTCCATCTCCATCTCCATGATTGAGTACCGCAGCAACCTACAACCTGTGTCCATAGCAGTGCACCGACGTGCGCAGACTTCGGCAGAGCTCAATGACAGCGAGCGTCGACAACTCAGGGCGATCCTGGGATCATTGCAGTGGCTGGTGGCACAGCTGAGGTTTGACTTGGCATATCACCTGAGCGTGTTGCAGGGTGAAAAGCCCACCGTGTAGACCCTCATGCGTGCCAACGCATTGCTCAAGCGCTTCAAGAAGCACTCTCAGTTTGAGTTGAGGCGCCGCCCTTTGAAGCTGGAGCAGTGTGGCATAATGGTGGTGACAGACTCTTCCTTGGGAAACACCAACAAAGATGGTGGTGATTCTGGCAGCATCCTGGAGAAGATCTACTCACAGAGTTGCTACTATGTCTAGTCGCTGACAGCGACTTGTTGGCTGGAAGAGAAGGGAGCTTCTGTGTTCTCGACTCTAGGAGTCACCGCCTGAGCCGTGTTTGCCGTTTGACGTTTGCAGCTGAGCCCCTAGGAGCTGAGGAGGGCATGGACGCAGGAATGTTCTGCCGTGGCCCATTGGCATCTTCAAGGGCTTCCCAGTCCAGGAGAGGATGCCTGATGAGATCCTGGAGGCTGTTCCTTTCGTGCAGATCACTGATGCGAAGGACCTCTTTGACAAGGGGAACAGTGACACAGCCACGTATGGAGGTCAGAAATCCCTTGGATTCACCATTGGTTGGATCCGTTTCACCTTGGCCCGGGCAAGCGCTGCACTGAAGTGGGCCAGCGCAAGCAACATGTTTGTGGGTTGTGGGACGAAGGACATGGATGAGTCCTACCTGCACCGCATTCTTGCCTCTGGTCGTTGGTGCTACACGGTCAACCAAGCCTATGTGAAGCAAGGAAAACCTGGCCGAAAGCAAATTGCTTTGAATTCCTCTCCTGCCACCTTGGATGGAGAGCCGTTGAATGAGGCCTTGCCGGTTTTCGCCTTCCTCCAACAGCTTGCTGAGAGTCCCGGTTGGCGCCAGAAGGGTGACGCTGTGACCCACGTAGCTCATCATGCTAGGTCATTTAGGAGCCCCAGCGGGAGATATGAGGTTGACAAATACTCCTCAGAACGACATATGCCAGATTTGACCTTGACTTCGGAATCTCCCAATGGCGGAACCTTGAAGATCATGTCCAGATGAGTTCTTTGCCTAACCGACAGGCGCTCCTTTCCAACCCTGCTCGTGTGTTGATTTCAATCTTCACGGATACTCATGCCAACCAAAACTTTGAGCAGCTGTGAAAAGGTGCACTTGTCATGGAATCCGTTTTGCCTTGAGATGTGGCATTCATTTGCGGCCACTTTTTCTCAATAGGCCTAAAGCCATGTCCACTACGCGATAAGCCTTCGCTGGAAAAGCGCTTGCTCTGTAGACCTGATTTGCTTCGGTCTACTACAATACTAGAAAGCGCTAGTAAGAAGCTTCAAACACATACTAAAAAGCTTCATTTTTGCTACGCACGAACCAATTCCCAGTGAAACGATTCCTAAGGAAGCTTCTAGTTACTAGACAGCATTAGTAAGAAGCTTCAAACAAATACTAGAAAGCTTCATTGTTGCTACAGATGAACCGATTCCCAGTGAAACGATTCCTAAGGCCAGTGAAACGATTCCTAAGGAAGCTTCTAGTTACTAGAAAGCGTTAGTATAAAACTTCAAAAAATACTAGAAAGCGTCATTGTTGCTACAGATGAGCCGATTCCCAGTGAAACGGTTCCTAAGGAAACTTCTAGTTACTAGAAAGCATTAGTAAGAAGCTTCAAACAAATACCAGAAAACTTCATTGTTGCTATACAGATGACCCGATTCCCAGTGAAACGATTCCTAAGGCCAGTGAAACGATTCCTAAGGAAGCTCCTAGGTACTAGAAAGCATTAGTAAGAAGCTTCAAACAAATACTAGAAAGCTTCATTGTTGCTACAGATGAGCCGATTCCCAGTGAAACGGTTCCTAAGGCCAGTGAAACGATTCCTAAAGAAACATCTAGTTACTAGAAAGCATTAGTAAGAAACTTCAAACAAATACCAGAAAACTTCATTGTTGCTACAGATGAACCGATTCCCAGTGAAACGATTCCCAGGGCCAGTGAAACGGAAACGATTCCCATACTAGAAAGCATTAGTAAGAAGCTTCAAACAAATACTAGAAAGCTTCATTGTTGCTACAGATGACCCGATTCCCAGTGAAACGATTCCTAACGAAGCTTCTAATTATTAGAAAACATTTGTAAGAAGCTTCAAACAAATACTAGAAAACTTCATTGTTGCTACAGATGAACCGGTTCCCAGTGAAACGATTCCTAAGGCCAGTGAAACGATTCCTAAGGAAGCTTCTAGTTTCTAGAAAACATTAGTAAGAAGCTTCAAACAAATACCAGAAAGCTTCATTGTTGCTACAGATGAACCGATTCCCAGTGAAACGATTCCCAAGGCCAGTGAAACGATTCCTAAGGAAGCTTCTAGTTACTAGAAAGCATTAGTAAGAAACTTCAAGCAAATACTAGAAAGCTTCATTGTTGTTACAGATGAACCGATTCCCAGTGAAACGATTTCTAAGGCCAGTGAAACGATTCGTAAGGAAGCTTCTAGTTACTAGAAAGCATTACTAAGAAGCTTCAAACACATACTAGAAAGCTTCATTGTTGCTACAGAGGACCCGATTCCCAGTGAAACGATTCCTAAGGCCAGTGAAACGATTCCTAAGGAAGCTTCTAGTTACTAGAAAGCATTTGTAAGAAGCTTCAAACACATACTAGAAAACTTCATTGTTGCTACAGATGAAACGACTCCCAGTGAAACGATTCCTAAGGCCAGTGAAACGATTCCTAAGGAAGCTTCTAGTTACTAGAAAGCATTAGTAAGAAGCTTCAAACAAATACCAGAAAGCTTCATTGTTGCTACAGATGAGCCGATTCCCAGTGAAACGATTCCCAAGGCCAGTGAAACGATTCCTAAGGAAGCTTCTAGTTACTAGAAAGCATGAGTAAGAAGCCTCAAGCGCATAAAGCTTCATTCTTGCTACAGATGAACCGATTCCCAGTGAAACGATTCCTGAGGCCAGTGAAACGATTCCTAAGGATGCTTCTAGTTACTACAAAGCATTAGTGAGAAGCTTCAAACAAATACTAGAAAACTTCATTGTTGCTACAGATGAAACGATTGCTAAGAGGGGGTAGGGCCCGGTAGGGCCAGGATGCAGAACGGCTCACCCTTCTTCATGATTAGATTCCTAGATTTATGGGGAAAGCTGAGGCACAAAGAAAGATACGACACGAATACGACAAACATCTAAAAGGCGTCCTTCCAAATGCTATTTTCTTTTTTTGATATCTTTACTCATTACTCCATTCTTTGTAGTCTTAGTACTTGCTTTTGTGGATGTAAGGCGGCAAAAAAACATGCATTTAATATGCGAAGAATCACGCTGGTGTCTGCGCAGGAGCTGAAGATTACCATCAAGGTTGGGCTGTGGCTTGGCTGAAATTCGGGCACAACACGGCACAACATCACAACGTGAAATTGATGTTCGCAACTAGTAGTAACAAGTGCCACGCTAGTAGTAACAGGTGCCTTACTAGATGTTCCATAACATTTTTGGGTCAATCTCACTTGGCGCCGCCCTGCATTGCAAAGAAATTGATCATGTCATTGTGTTAGATGTTACTGGAACTGCGGCTGTAGTATGATTGCCCGATTTGGGTCGCAAGGCCTTGCCGAAAGGACAAGCCGCTACACAAGTTCACCGATGTGGGCAAATCCAAGGTGCTCTTGAAAGTCTTTCCGGACTTTCCCTTTACCTAGCAGGAAAAGAACAGGGAAAAAGGCAGAGAAGGAAAAATAAAGAAAGGGAACAGAAAGGACACGAAGAAATCGGAAGAAAGGTCTACAACGAAACAAGGAAAGGCACACTAAGCCTTACAAAACAAAGCCGTATATGGCCTTTCTGCTTAGAAGCTACTACTTCACTCGGTATGCTGTCTTGGACATCCCTTTTATTTTTCGTTGCTATTCCTTGTTACTAGTAGCTTTTAGCTACCAGTAGTAATGGCCTCCAACCTAATAGCGATGGCCTCCAACCTAGTAGGTTCTTGTTAAGTCCTTTCTCTGGTCTTGAAGTGAACTTTGCATTACAGACAAGAGATGACAAGAGCGCTTTCGTGCAAGGTGATCTTGAATGTCTTTCCCTTGGTGAATACCTGGGAACCTCCCAGAAATGTCACCTTAGACTACAGCCTTTCCGACAAGCGCCGAAACTTTTTGAAAGACCGATTTCCATTGCTTACAGTCACAGTCACTGTGACGCGCTTCCCTTGGCATCTCGATTGACGATTACTGCCAGTTTACGATCAGAGCTTTTTACAAAGCCAAATGTGGCAAGAAGAACCTTCACTGAACTACTCCACTATACTAATATACACCTTAGGAGCAAGGACGCTACTAGGGGCTCCTGGCCTTACTACTAGGAGCAAGGACGCTACTGCCAAGGAGGCTTGCTTCTCTTCGTGTCTCTGGTCTTGCTCCAAGAGACCACTGAACCTGGAGCCCCTAGTAGCTTCTTTGCTCCTAGTAGTATGGCCAGGAGCCCCCTAGTAGCTTCTTTGCTCCTAGTAGTATGGCCAGGAGCCCCTAGTAGCTTCTTTGCTCCTAGTAGTATGGCCAAGAGCCCCTAGTAGCGTCCTTGCTCCTACTGAGGTATCATTTGTGGAACATTTCGCTACCCCTGGGATCAATCGTCGTGATGAGCTGGTCGTCGTTCACGATTGATGCTGCAGACAAGGCTTTGGAGCCTTTGGAGCATGAAACACGTCAAGTCAAGGACAACTGAAGTCTTCCGAAGATTCGGAACCTATCAGGTTGGAGGCTACTAGGGGCAAAGGGCATCGCTACTAGGAGCAAGAAGCTACCTGCGGCTCCTGGCCTTACTACTAGGAGCAAGAAGCCACTAGTAGCAAGGACGCTAGTAGGTTGGAGGCCATCTCTCTTCGGAACCCGACTCTCTTCGAGTCTCTTTTGGTCTTCCGAGGAGGTACCGTAGGTAGGCCGTGTGAGGTAGCTATGGCAGCTAGCAAGAAGCAAACTACTACCGACTGGACGCAGAAGAACCGTTGCGTCTGAGTTGCTTTTCGGCAAACTTAACCTTTGGACCCTTTGTTTTTCTTTGCCTCTCGTTGCTTTCTTTCTCTTCGTTCCAAACAGCTTGGCTGGGATCTCTCTGTTCTTGCGAAATGGTCTTGCAGGTGTTTTTGTCCCGATCTCCCACCGCAGGACTCCCAACTTGTATTCCTTTGCCTCTTATTTTGTTGTCCCAGCTCAATGCAACACTGGGAGGATGATTCTGGCTTCCCTTTGTAGTGAATTTATGATTTTTGGTTTTCCTGGGGAATTCCAAAGCGAAAACCAAACACCAAAAAACAACTCTGAGGAGAATCTTTGGTTTCAGCCTGAAAGATTTGCGTTTGGTTTTGGTCCCTTGTTAACGGTAGGTTGGCTGGGACATGGGGAGTCACTCGATAGCAAAGTGTTCAGTCTGCTGATGTCATTTCTTTACTCTTGATTATTTATTCACTGATATTGATCACTCGTCGCACGACGCCGCCATTTTGGCGAAAGATGCGCGGCGAACGCCAGGTCAAAGCACACGCTCAGGATTAGTTAGAGCCTAAGTCTTCGCCGCAATGTCCGAGAGTCGTGTTCCAGCTGCGTTCGCTCGACAGATGCATAATGCTTCAGTTCGC
Source organism: Porites rus (assembly GCA_964035705.1). NCBI lineage: Eukaryota > Metazoa > Cnidaria > Anthozoa > Scleractinia > Poritidae > Porites > Porites rus. The sequence continues at coordinate 7,973 of CAXIVM010001362.1, read as the reverse complement.
TGGGACGATGGCTCTTCAACCAGCTCTTGGACGGATATCGAGGGAGATGGCCATCGCTGAGAAGAGCCCACTTCGGCCATGCCTACCGTGCCTGAGCATGAGACGTCCAAGGACGTGGATCCAGCATCAAAAGGTGCCTCGTCTAGTGATGTGCCACCTCCCCCTCCTGGAGTGTTTCCACCAGCAGCTCCTGCAGCTCCAGTACTACAAGCTCCTCAGACTTTCGTTGACCATGCTCATGACACACCTGCTTCACGGAAGTTGAGACGTCAACAAGAGCAAGCCGCTCGGAGGGGAAGGAGAGCTTTTCGGTGGGGAAACATGGGCAATCTCGCCCACAATCCACTGAACACTCAGCTGCCAGATCACCTTTCGCAGATTGGCTCAGCAGAAGGTGAGCGCTCCATCTTGATCATTGACAACCGTGACAAGCGGATCCAGTCACCTTTTCAAAACTGGCTTCTGGACGAAGTGTTGACCAACGCTTTGAGTTTTGTCAACTTGAAGTCTGATCGACACCTGGTGCGCTCGCCATCCAGTGGATACCACTTCAACCTCTTCATGGTGAAGACATTGGATTCTGTCAAGGTCATTGTGACTGGCTCGATGACATGCTATTCTCACTTACCCTGTGCTCGTTGGGACGCCGCAACCGGCGAAGTTTTGTCTCACGCTGCTTTTCAGCCATTCAGGTGGCCGGCTATGACTGACTCGAGCCCTTCATGGATGGACGTGAAGGTGAAGCTCGAAGGCCATGTTCTGGTCCACCTTGAGCTCAGGGGGCGCCGTTCAGATTCTGACCTCTCGGTCCAATTGTGGCACATCGCCGACACTATGGAAGAGGTCTTATCAGACACTGTGTTCATACCCAGTGTGGTCGTCACCATTTTCCAGGGGTGGCGAGTGGTCTGTGGTCATGCCACACATGGATGCGTAGATAGATGGCGTGGGACATGGGCATCTGCTGGCTGCAGCAGATTACACGAGATTGCATGGTTCGCCGTTCGTGAGTGTTTGTTTCCGAGTGGGTCCCTTGTTAACGGTAGGTTGGCTGGGACATGGGAGTCACTCGATAGCAAAGTGTTCAGTCTGCTGATGTCATTTCTTTACTCTTGATTATATTTTCACTGATATTGATCGCTCGTCGCACGCCGCCATTTTGGCCTGAGCTGCAGGGAGGCGCTCAGGCTAGGCCAGGCTGCGCCCCGTTCGTGTTTGATGTGGTCAGTACAGACTCACTTGAGTTTTTGCGTCTGTTCGAATGAACATTTGCTCGAGTGACGGTGGGGTACTCCGGAAGTGAATTCCATGTTACTCAGGTTCTTTGGTCACCGGTCACCATGTGTTCTGCTACGGTCTCGTGAAGAGAACTCTGTTCGGAACCGGGGTTTCGCCACCAAAAGCTTTGCCTGTTCATTTTAGCAGACTCAGGGTGTCATGCCCCAATGCCTATGGCGTCCCGAGAAAAGTGACGCAGTCGCTGTGTGAGGGTCAGGTATGGGAGACTGAACAAACAAAAGGCCGGTCGTGTGGTGTTTGCTTCCGAGTGCATTGAGTCTTTTTTGGTTTTTTGTTTTCTTCAAAAAACTATTTTCATTTTTTGGCTTTTGCTTTGGTCTATGCAACCTTGAATCGCGAACAACAAAAAACGCATCACACACTTTTTTGTTCTTTGGATAAACAGTAAGCGAAGACCAAACAACTTGTTTTTGTGGCTTGGGCGTTGGTGATGGCATAGACTAAAGCAAACACAATAAATAGATAGTTTTTTGGTTTGTAGATGCGGGACACAAAAAAACAGAACTCAATGAAAACAACAAATACAATATTTCAGGTGAAGCCAAGGATTCTCCTCCAAGTTTGTTTTTTGTTTTTATGCTTTGCGTTTTGGTTTTGGCAGTCCAAAAGAAAAAACCATTAGACAAGGGATAGGGCAAATGCACCCGGCAAACATACTTCATTGCGCATAGAGATGTTTTGCTTATATTTCTTTAACTTAAGGTAGTATTTTTTTCACATGATCAATCTTCATAACCTGAGGTTAGTGCTGGGTATCCCACAAACCCAATCACTTTGCAAATATATTCAATTGCATAATAGAAAACAACAAAAAATATATATACACATATGAAAATCACACCAAAGCACTGCAAATACATGCTATGTATATATATATATTTATGGTTTCTCCTCAGGCAGACCAATTCCTTGTTTGGAAAACATATTACACACGTATGAAAAAGGTAGATCTTTGGGGGGGCTTCATCTAGAATCAACCGCCTATCCAAGAAGGGAAGGGCCACTGTTCAAGCAACACGATAACTGAACATAGAAAACAGTGTGTTACAACATATGTCGCAATGATAGCGGGAGATCAGGCCTTTTGTCTCCTCCGGTCTAGCTCTTTCTATTGTATTTCTTTTGTTCTTTCTCAGAACCAAATCTTAAAGGGCTACGCAAATAAGTCTTTGCTTGTCTACAGGAGAAGCCTCTTGAGAATAGGAACAGCGTGTGAACAACACAACAATGAAAGTTGTCAGGAAGAAATCAAGAAGTAGAGAAACATACATGGAAATAGACAATTTCAAACTCAAACACATCCATTTAAGAAAGGCCATAAAGCGCTCACCTCCCCTCTCTTAGCTGTTCCTGTGTTCGCGCTGTTCATTTGAAAACTTATACTTGGCAAGGCAGGTCGCCTTTCAGCCTCATTGACATTAGTTCTTACTGCAGTGGCCTACAAGTACATTGTGGCACAAATGGAAGCTTGGACCTATCAGTTGCCGTTTTTAGAAAGAGGAGAGGTGGCAGAAGGGAAGGAACACTCTTCAGGATTCTCATTTGTTCGAAGAAAGCCATTCAGAAGAAGCACTAAAAACTTAACACTTTGGGTCTTACTGTAGGCGTCATTCAATAGAACTTCCATTTGAAAAATCGATTGGTCGCTTTGCACACTGGCGGTGCCCGATGCTTGTCATTTAAGGTGCCCCACATTTCCTACAACACACTGCTTGATAAATATATCCTGACTTGCTACTTGGAGACAAAGACATTTCATGCGAAGCAAAGCCATGCTGTTGTGAAACTGCTCTCAGCAATCTCTTTCTTGAGCTTTTCCCTGCAAAGTGTCAGCCTCCTTGTTGTTCTACGCTGCCAAGCATCAGCTGCCTAAGCTCAAGACGTTTTCAGGTTGGCTCTTTCTTTTCCTTGTGGTGATTGAGAATTGCTTTGCTGAACAAGTTCAAGATGAGATAGCCGTCGCCTTGACATTCGGCATCAGCTTCCTCCTGTACAACATTTGTTTCTGGACCTATGGCTGCATGGTTTATCAGGCCCGCAATGTGAGGCAGTCGGATATTGATATGAATCTTGATGATTCCTCAGATGACTCCGACGAGGAGACCCAATGTTGACGCAAAACGAGCACAGCCGAAGATCGGTCGTGCGAGACTTTGCAGTCCAAAGATGGCGCAAAGACGTTAAAACAGTCCTTTGTGCGAAGCCATTGCTTCTAGGTTGGAGGCCGTCGCTAGTAGGTTGAGGCCATTCATCACTATCAGGGTGGAGGCCGCTACTAATTGAGCACAGACGTGAGAATACTCCAGACCTTGTCCTTGCTGAAGTGCAATCCAGCTTCTGTCACATGTTTGCTCAATTGGCTTCCTTTTGGAAGTCAAGATAAGGACGCTATTAGGGGCTCCTGCCCGTACTACTAGGAAAAAACGCTACTAGGGGCTCCTGGCATCACTACTAGGAGCAAGGACGCTACTAGGGGCACTGACGTGTTTTTGTGCGGTCTCCAAGTGCACTTGATCTCCGCCGCGAGCCCAAGTGAACACAAGAAGGTCGGAGTTGACGGTGTTTAGGTCTTGTCAAACGTACAATCCGGTGCAATAAATGGGCGCTTGCCTTTGGTCGTACGTCTTTTTGGCTCAAAAGCCTGCCGTAGGGACCTTCCTTTTTACCTCAACTAACCCGTTTGTTTCTGATCGTCTTTCAGCCTTCGTACTCATGGCCAAGTACTCAGAACCAGTCCTGTGGCCACACCTGCCCATGGGGCAGTGGTGATGACCACCTGCCGCCTGATGCTTTCACTGCGGCAGCCATGAGGGCTGCGCGACGTCGAGAATCTAAGGAAGTGAAGGACGTGAACGAGCCAAAAGGGGTCAAAGGGATGAAAGGGATGCAATTTTTACAAAACCCTTATGGTGAAAGCCTTACAAACGAAAGTGTTCTTTCTTCTTCATAGTACTAAGCAGGTGTTGGTGAAAAAACTGAACCGTTTGAGTATGCTTCTTTCAAAAGGAAAGCCGTTCTCGTGCCAGGAAGTCCAGATGGACGCCTCTTCAAGTGAAGCCCGAGCAGAAGCAACTCAAGCAGTTGAAGCCCAAGCAGCCCAAGCAGTCAGGAGCTCTCGCAGTACAGTTTCTGAAAAGACCGGGCAAAGCACTGCGGCGCACGTTGAGATCAAAATGATGGACTTAATCCAACGGTGTCTCGACCAGAAAGTGCTTGAGATGAGTCAGAGTGAATCCAAGAAAGTCACGACCGCAGTTAGGAGTTCATGTTCGAGTGCTTGTACGTCTCTAGCCGGGTCTCAGCTGGAGATGGAAGCCAACTTGAAATCAGTTGAGCAAGTGGAGTCCGTGACAATGGCCGGAAAGCGTGCCCAGATTCAAAAGCTCTCCAATGCATCATTGGGGCAGTTTGATGCTGATGAGTCACGTCTTGCCTACCTTGAGATGCAGAAAAGTGCGGCTGAAGCCCGCAACAAGAACCGCTCTGCCCTTTCCTTTGACTATGAGCCTGCGCCTCGGAAGGAGGTAGGCAAAGGCATAGCCAAAGGCAAGGAAGGGGAAAAGGAGAAGAAGGAAGGCAAGAGCAAGAAAAGCAAGAAAGAAGTACACTGTTCAGCAGAAGCCACACCAATGGGTTATGAGGCTCTCGAGCGCTATCCCGCCTTGTTGCGTGAGGTGAATGGGCTGGCAGACAAAGCAATAACGCAAGGTCTCACAAGCAATGGCAAGCAAAAGCAAGCGATGAAGCTTTCAGATGCTGCACTGGGAAAGTTTGATGCTGATCAGTCTCGTGTTGCTTATCTTCAAATGCAGAAAAGTGCAGCAGAAGCGAGAAACAAGAATCGCTCGGCGCTTTGTTTTGGTGAAGAGAAGCAAGAGACCTCACAGTCAGACACGCAGCACAGACTTGACGGTGTGACCATGGCTGGGAAACGTGCCCAAGCGCAGAAGCTTTCAGATGCCTCCTTGGGGAAGTTTGATGTTGATCAGTCTCAGGTTGCATACCTTGAGATGCACAACACGGCTGCTGCAATGCGAAACAAGAATCGCGTTGGACAGGGCATTTTCTGAGGATGCAGGAAGCTGTGGCATATATGGACAGCATCGCATACTGAATCGCATGTTGTTTTTTCTTAACTGAAAAAAACCTACTCGTACTAGCGATGGCCTTCAACGTAGCGATAAGGACATCACACATCGTTGTTCCAGGTGCCTGACAGGCGTGACCACTGTGTCCTGCCTGCAATCCAGGCCTCTGTGAGCTGTGTATAGTCGTCTATTCCTACAAGTGGAATGGATCTTTGTATAGACTGCGGCAGAAAGACCGCAAAATTGATGTTTCTGCGTATATGGTTCAAAATATGAATTTGCAGCTTTTAGCAACAGGATATCTACACTGATTTACGCAAAGTCTGAGCAAATCTGCGCTCTAAGGTGATGGGACTTTAAGTCGAGGCGACCGGACGCAAGGAACGCGAGAGTCGGGGCAAAATGGCGCTTTCGCCGACAGGAAAGGAGAGGAGAGAGGTGAACAGAAGAGAGGAGAAGAGAGCTTCTTGTTACTAGTAGTAAGGCACTTGTTACTACTAGCGATGCACTTGTTCCTAGTAGCTTCTTGTTACTAGGAAAGGAGAGGAGAGAGGTGAACAGAAATCACGAAAAGGCTTCTTGTTACTAGTAACAAGTGCCACGCTAGTAGTAACAGGTGCCTTACTAGTAGTAACAAAGAAGCTATTAGAATTAAACTAAAAGTAAATTAATAGCTTCTTGTTACTAGTAAGAATGCTCCTAGTAGTAATGCCCTTTGTTACTAGTAGCAATGCCCTTGCTCCTAGTAGCTTTATTGTTACTAGTAGTAAGGTCAGGAGCCCCTAGTAGCGTCCTTGCTCCTAGTAGCGATGCCCTTTGCTCCTAGTAGCGTCCTTGTTCTGTAGACACAAAAAGGCAGACGACATGTGGAAGAACGACCCTGTGACTCAGGCTTTGGATCCGGCCAATGGCTGGGGAAGAGCTTTGATCGCATTGGAAGTTGGAAGTGCTGCAAAATTGCAGTTGCGAGAGAAGAGGCTGAAAGAATTTCTGTTCAATGGTGGTCGTTCGGAATTCGTTTGACCATTTACATCCAGCAGTTTTTTGCAAAGGAAGGCACTTCATCGTTTGTCCAAAGAATACAAAGTGCAGAACTGAACGGTGCTGATCTTTTCACCGCCAAGGATGAGTGGCACTTGATCCTGAACACAGATGAGCTTGCCGCTGTTCCTTCTAAGCCCACGATGAAGGTGGGGAGGTGCAGATGGGGACCCTGCACAGTTCGACCATTGTTGGGGATTCCTTGTCTCTGGCGATACCCCATTTGGTCAGTGTCCTACTCTGCAAGCAGGTTCATCGATTTCTTTTGACTTTCTTCAGGTGCTACAGATAGAATCTACGGACATTCTGTTGATGATGGGCCATGGGAAATACTATGCTCTGGATGCTCGTTGTGGACATCGGGGAGGACCATTGCATGAAGGCGGCTTCGCACTTCTCAGAGTCACAGAGTTGACAAGTAACATACTAGCTTCTTGTTCCTAGCAGTACGGCCAGGAGCCCCTAGTAGCGTCCTTGCTGCCCCTAGTAGCTTCTTGTTACTAGTTACTAGTAGCGATGGCCTCCACACACTGCAAAGACGGCTCAGGCGACTTAGAGGATCTTGGATCGACCGGATCGTCTCTGGGGCTGTGCGTTCGTTGCCCGTGGCATGGCCGGCGCTTTCAGGCCGAGACCGGAATCGAGGCACAGCCGCGTGGCGCTCTCTTCGGTGCGGGACTCCGACTAGAGGTGAAAACAGAGGTACAAGGGAGAAAACGTCGAGTCCGGTACGAGGATACCAGATGATACAAGGTAGAAACAGCACATCAAGCAAACAACATTAAGGCCAGGAGCCCCTAGTAGCGTCCTTGTTACTAGTTGCAAAGTCATGCTGATAGATTTAGTCCACTTCGCCAGAATTTGAAAACCGGACTCAGCGTGACTCGCCTACGGTGCTGCTTTTGTGATCCTTTTGTGATCTAAGAAGGACTTCGACTGGATTCTGCAATCACTGCTTCAAACAGCTGTTGCTTGCTTCATCCTCCCAGCAAAAATAGCGGACACAGTACTTCCTTGCATGACTTGCCAGGATCCTCTTGAGCGATGCCCTTGCTACTAGTAGCTTCTTGTTCCTAGTAGTAAGGCCAGGAGCTACTAGTAGCGTCCTTTGTTACTACTAGCGATGCCCTTTGTTACTAGTAGCGATGCCCTTGCTCCTAGTAGCTTTCTGCAACAGCTTAGATCAGGCCTTGTCCGGGTCTGTGTCCTGCTTGGCCGTGGACAGGGCCTTTCTTTTCCAGTCCCTGTCAGGGTCTGTCTGTCCTAGTAACAAGTGCGTCGCTAGTAGTAACAAGTGCCTTACTAGTAGTAACAATGTTTGCTAGTAGTAACAAGTGCATCGCTAGTAGTAACAAGTGCCTTACTAGTAGTAACAATGTTCGCTAGTAGTAACAAGTGCATCGCTAGTAGTAACAAGTGCCTTACTAGTAGTAACAATGTTCGCTAGTAGTAACAAGTGCATCGCTAGTAGTAACAAGTGCCTTACTAGTAGTAACAATGTTCGCTAGTAGTAACAAGTGCATCGCTAGTAGTAACAAGTGCCTT
>CAXIVM010001358.1:0-36255 GCA_964035705.1 Porites rus | reverse complement strand
GAAGCTGCCAGGAACAAAGGGCATCGCTACTAGGAGCAAGGACGCTACTAGGGGGCTCCTGGCCCTACTACTAGGAACAAGAAGCTACCAGGAACAAAGGGCATCGCTACTAGGAGCAAGGATGCTACTAGGGGGCTCCTGGCCCTACTACTAGGAACAAGAAGCTACCAGGAACAAAGGGCATCGCTACTAGGAGCAAGGACGCTACTAGGGGGCTCCTGGCCCTACTACTAGGAACAAGAAGCTACCAGGAACAAAGGGCATCGCTACTAGGAGCAAGGACGCTACTAGGGGGCTCCTGGCCCTACTACTAGGAACAAGAAGCTACCAGGAACAAAGGGCATCGCTACTAGGAGCAAGGACGCTACTAGGGGGCTCCTGGCCCTACTACTAGGAACAAGAAGCTACCAGGAACAAAGGGCATCGCTACTAGGAGCAAGGACGCTACTAGGGGGCTCCTGGCCCTACTACTAGGAACAAGAAGCTACCAGGAACAAAGGGCATCGCTACTAGGAGCAAGGACGCTACTAGGGGGCTCCTGGCCCTACTACTAGGAACAAGAAGCTACCAGGAACAAAGGGCATCGCTACTAGGAGCAAGTACGCTACTAGGGGGCTCCTGGCCCTACTACTAGGAACAAGAAGCTACCAGGAACAAAGGGCATCGCTACTAGGAGCAAGGACGCTACTAGGGGGCTCCTGGCCCTACTACTAGGAACAAGAAGCTACCAGGAACAAAGGGCATCGCTACTAGGAGCAAGGACGCTACTAGGGGGCTCCTGGCCCTACTACTAGGAACAAGAAGCTACCAGGAACAAAGGGCATCGCTACTAGGAGCAAGGACGCTACTAGGGGGCTCCTGGCCCTACTACTAGGAACAAGAAGCTACCAGGAACAAAGGGCATCGCTACTAGGAGCAAGGACGCTACTAGGGGGCTCCTGGCCCTACTACTAGGAACAAGAAGCTACCAGGAACAAAGGGCATCGCTACTAGGAGCAAGGACGCTACTAGGGGGCTCCTGGCCCTACTACTAGGAACAAGAAGCTACCAGGAACAAAGGGCATCGCTACTAGGAGCAAGGACGCTACTAGGGGGCTCCTGGCCCTACTACTAGGAACAAGAAGCTACCAGGAACAAAGGGCATCGCTACTAGGAGCAAGGACGCTACTAGCAATTCAATTTTACATTTGATGCGTTTCAATCGCAGGAACCACCAACCTCAGTGCCACTTGCAGCCGCTTTCCGCGATGGTGTCCGATGCACTTCTCCAAGGGACGTCCCTTGGAAATCTCATGTCCACTGTTTCATAGACATGACATTGGCACCCCCCAGTACATCATGTCAAAGCACGGTAACTTTGGTGGTGTTGCTTTTTGCACTGCAGGTGTGGATTGAGAAGCTTTTGGAACCTTATGCCTGCAACGCCGAGTTTGTCGTCCACGTGGCAAGCCTTTGTGCCATGCCAGAATTGGCTCCAAAGAAGCCACAGGAAGAGCAAGGCATCAATTGCCAAGAACAGACGACGAAAATCCAGCAATGATAAAACATACATTGGAGTTGAAATCTTCAAAAACTGGAATGAGAAATCCTTCACAAGAAGTGTCAGGTTCTAGTGGTTGGAGCAGGATTGCAATTGAGCTGAGTCTTTTCCCGAATGCGTAGCGAAGGGTTCTCGTTTAACTCTTGGGGGTCTGGGGGTAGAGCCTTGTTCGTGACCCGTTGTTTCTAAGTTCGCAACCGTCCGCAACCGTTCGCAACCGTTCGCAGTAGAGCGCTAAGGCGCTGCCATTGGGGGAAGCTTTTGCAAGTGACTTTTCATGGATGTGTCACGTGTCAGTTTGCGACGCTATTCCATTGTGATTTGCATGAAAATGACATGTCTCGCAAGGAGCGTCATGCATTTCGCTGCACAGGCGCAGCGTTTTGTGACATCTGCAGTTTGCTACGCAGTTCCATTGGGATTAGCGTTTGGAGAGTCGTGTTTTTGGGGTGTTGGATGTGGCCGTGCCATTGGGATTTGCGTTTCAGGGTGTGGCATCGAAGCTCTGTTTTCGTGACCATTCTCACCTAAAATGGCGACTTTGGTGGATCAGAACGGGTCGAAATCATTCCAAACGTGTGGTGTGGTGCAAATTTTGTTGAAGCTGACATGAGATGATAGGCGCAGTACTTTGTGTGGGTTGCGGTTCTCGTGGCAGGCGCAGGGAATGGTGAGGTTGCGAGGTGTGACGGAGGTGACATTTCGTGGCAGGCGCAGTACTTTGTGCGCGTTGGATGCGGAAAGATTCGTGGCAGGCGCAGGGAATTGTGAGGTCGTGAGTTGTGGTAGAGGTGATGGCGTGTGAACGGGTGTTGTTTGGAGGGGCTGGACTCGCGAAACTGCTTGGCAGGCTGCGTGATGTGTGTGCTCCGATGGGTGTTTCCGCTTGACTTTTGGAGGAAGTCTCGTACGACATGCTCGTTTTGCAGACTTTGACATGTGAGTTTTGGAGAAAGTCTTGTACGAAACGCTTGTTTTGGAGACTTGACACGTGACTTTTGGAGGAAGTCTCGTACGAAACGCTCGTTTTGGAGACTTGACATGTGTTTGGAGACTTGATGTGTGACTTTTGGAGGAAGTCTCGTACGAAGACTGTCCCACAAGAGTGTCCTACAAGAGTGGCCCGCAAGAGTGTCCCACAAGAATATCCCACAAGAGCGTCAAAGAGTGGCCCGTATGAGTGTCCCACAAGAGTGTCCCGCAACTGTGTCCCACCAAGAGTGTCCCACAAGAGTGTCCCGCAACAGTGTCCCACAAGAGCGTCTCACAAGAGTGCCCCACAAGAGTTTCCCATAAGAGTGACCACAAGAGTGTCCTACAAGAGTGTGCGACAAGAGTGTCCCGCAAGAGTGTCCTACTAGAGGGTCCCACAAGAGTGTCCCACAAGAGTGTCCTATAAGAGTGTCCCTCAAGATTGTCCTACAAGAGTGTCCCACAAGAGTTCCTACAAGAGTGTCTCACAGAGTGTCCGACAAGAGTTTCCCATAAGAGTGACCACAAGAGTGTCCTACAAGAGTGTCCCAGAAGACTGTCCCACAAGAGTGTCCCACAAGAGTGTCCCGTAAGAGTGTCCCACAAGAGTTTCCGACAAGAGTGACCCACAAAAGTGTCTGCGTTCGGGTTCGTGGGCTCCATTTTGTTTTGTACATGAAAGGAATTATATGGAGGTTGTCCTGTGGGTGTTCGCGCAAGCAAATTCGCGCGGGGGCGTAGGCTGTGTAGGCAATATTGGGGAATGTCTTTGCATAAGTTCCTTGCGTAGGCATCCCTTTTCATAAGCTTGATTTCTTGAAAGCGTTGCGTCTCATGGTTTTGGTGTTTTGCTAGGACAGAAGCTCAGTTTAGAGGGGTAATGGCACTAAGGAACAACGTCCCGATATTGCACGCATACAAACAAACGATGCAGATAGCGCGTGAAATTGTTGTGGCAAAGTCATTCTTGCCAATAGCGGCGATGATGGAAATAGGATGAAATCACGAAAGCTAGCTGTAGCTAGCTGGAGTCTGTCTTGCTTTAGCAAGGAGGGTGGGAGCCGAGGACCTGAGTGCAGATACCTGATTTATCAGGCTTTAACCCCCCCCTCCCCCGCGGGTTCAACTCCACCCTTCTCCTCAGTACCTGCTGCTGCTTGGTCTCTTGCTGGTTGCTGCTGACATGTTGGGGCATGGGAAGAGTTCGGTGGGGGAAGCGGGGGGTGATGAAGAGTTTGGTGATGTTTGGTGGAAGTATGGCAGTAGTTGAGTTTTCCCTTTGTGCATCTTACATTAACTATACTATTGTCACGTTGCCCCAACTCGTGTCATGGTACGGTTGATGCCATTCATGCGGTTCAGGGTTGCTGCACTTGTTGCAACGCAACACTGCTGCTGCTGCTGCTTTGCTGCTGCTGCCTTTGCTGCTGCTGCTGCTGCTTTGCTGCTGCTTCGTCCCTCCTGCTGATGCTGCTGCTGCTTGGTAGCAGCAGCTCTGTTTGGTAGCTGCTGCTGCTTGGTGGCTGCTGCTGCTGTGGCTGCTGCTTGGTAGCTGATGCTGCTGTTGCTTGGTAGTTGGTGCTGCTGCTGCTTAGTAGCTGCTGGTGCTGCTTGTTAGCAGCTGCTGCTGCTGCTTGATAGCTGGCGCTGCTGTTTGCTAGCTATTCCTGCTGCTGCTTCCGCTGCTGCTTGGTAGTTTCTGCTTGATGCCGCTGCCGCTACTGGTTACAGTTATGGTTGTTGTGGTTGCTGCTGCAGCGGTTGCTGGAGTGGTTGTGCGTTGTCATGTTTTGGATGTGTTGGGGTCGTATTGGGGGGGGGGCGCCGTTGGCATTCTCCTTTTCCCTTGGCCATGGCATGTTGCGATTCCTAGCCTGGCTTTTGCTGCCTAAAGAGCCCTAACGTTATTTATTTACCCAGCTTTCGCCACCCCCTTTGGGCCACAAGTACTTGTTTCTTCGCATAGACACGCTGCCAAACCGACTTCCCTTTTGCGCATTCTACCCCATGTCTTTGTAAAATTATTTTTTGATGATGTTGCTTTGTAACTTGTTGACAAAACATCAAATGAAGTTTTTTGCAGGCGGTAGTAATAATCGTAGGCATCGTAATCGTAGTGGCGGTAGCGATGAGACCGTAAATATAGAAAAATGAAGTTTAATGATAACGTAAGCAAAAATATTGTATCGTATATATATTATGGCATCGTAAATATATATATAATATTTAAATATAAGTAATATCGACAAATTAAAAAATTATATTTAAAATTTAGAAGAATTATTCTTTGATTAAATATAAATAGAAATTAATAATTGTGAAAATTTATATTATATATATATAATTGTGTATTTAATTTATATTTTTGATTTGTTTATATGTTGATTTATATGATAAATTAAATAATTGATTATCGAAATTGTATATTTCGTGTTTGAGCTTAGGACGGGATTTTGGGGATGTTATATTATTTTGATTGTATATGGTCGCGAACAATCGCGATAATTAAATTTGAAATAATTATTATACGACGAACATTTGGAATATTTAAGAATTATCGAAAAAAATTGTTATATTTTTTGACCTAATAAGTAGAATAGAAGTAATTTGTGGAATTATAGTGGGTCGTTTTTTTGGCTCGCTGTCTTTAATTTATGGGATCGAAGAGTTGATTGCGTGATAGGTGATGTCTTTTGATTAATTTGTCGTTTTTGTAGACCGATTCGTTTTGAGTGTCGTTAAGTGTAAGGTGTCTGATTAATATGGATGTATATTGTATTTTCTTTTGGCAATTACGATGAGTTATTTTATTAATTATAAAAAAATTATTTGATTCCTTGGAAGCATTCTTCCCAAAGTAGAAAAGTAGTAAATTAATGCAAAAAGGAAGTCGTTTTTAATTGCTTTTGCTCTGAAATATAATTATAATCAGAATTATAATTAGCTAAACCCTTATGTACCTGCTTGTTATTCTAGGTCAAGCTTCTATTCTGCCTGCTTGCTCCATTTTAATTCTTATTTCGATATTTCGAGCGGTCGCGATTCGAACACGATTTATTTATTGCTTTTGGTAACGGGATTTTTTTATAGGAAACGGTTCCGACGTCGTTGTTGCAATGGCTACGTTACTTTGTCCCGCAATTTTATACAAGACGAATGGTTGCGGTTTCGGTGTTGGTGACCTGAAGTATAATTTCGTTGGCGGAGGTGTGTGATCCTATATATTCGTAAGTTTAAATTTAAGAATAAAAGACGATTTTGAATATGTTTTTAATATTTGAAGCTCTTTTATGGACCCAATATGAAGATTTACACCTGTATGAGTTGAAGCAGGAGAATGATTTAGAAATCTATCTTTCGGTCCAGAATAAACAATGGACTAATCGATGCTTATATAGATTGTGAAAAATAAAATTGATCTCCCTGAACAAAAATACCGCCCGGATGATATTGAAAAGAATCGGATTGACAAAGGAATATAGATTAATTATTCCGATAAAAATTGATTTTGTGTTGATATTTTTTAGTTGTTGCGGTAAATGAAATATATAAAATGAAACTGTGAATGTCACTCCATGACATGAACCTGCATCAGTGAGGTTGTCTAAGGATTAGTTGTCGATCGTCCGCTGTTTGGGCACGAACCCTTCACTCGCGACCTCCTAAGATGGGAGGGACAGCTTGAGCACCTACTACATTGGCGTGAAAAGCTTCGCGCTGCACTTCGATCTCCAGCGCTGGAACAAGGGCAAACGCTCTGAAGTCCTAGGACCGGATGACGAGGTCTCTGAGGCCCAGCGCGGTGGTAGTCGATCTGCAAGATGGCTGGTGGCCCAAAGGAGCAAATCCAGCTTCTCTCAACAGCCGTGATGAGCCATTGTGCGAACAGATGGCCCGAACAATCTTCTGTGTGAGCCCGCAGATGTCCAAGGCACATTGCCACCCAATGGGCTGGGAATTCAATGGATCACGACGTCACCACAGCACAGCTCAACGACCCCCGGACTCAGCACTTCGGATTAACCACGCCACCCAGTACTCCACACCGCAGGCCATCAATGATGGAGAGAATCGGGACAGGATGTGGGTTCTTGCCGCCTTGCTGGACGCTGGTGGAGATGAATCGACACGGTGTCTGCTTTTGCTCGTGCATTGAACCTGCCGTTAGTGCGCAAACTGCTTTTTTGGTGGCGTTCTTGAAAGGATATAGACAAACATCTCAAAGACCCGTGGTTGCTCAACACGGTTATCGTAGTTGAACCTGCTGTCCAAAAACTGCTATCAACTTTGAAAAACCTTTCTTGTCCTCACCAATGCGTCAGCTTGGGGTTAAAATTGCTTCCATGCGCCGGTATGGTGGCGAGGATGTTGATGATTCAGTTGCATCTTCCTGTGGCACAAGTGCAGCACGACAATCAACGATCAAAGTGCAATGTCCACTCCTCAATGTCAACTTGCTCAACGAACAGTGTACAATTGCAACAAGCAAAGGCCAGTGTTCAATGCACAGGGTGCAAGAGCAAGGTGCCAATTTTTACTTTCAATTTCAACAACCAACTGTCAACTGGCAGCGCAGTCGCGAGCCCCTGATCGGGGCTCCGCTACCAATTTGAAGGAAGCAACAACTGCAACCAATCGAAGAACAACCTCACGAAGTGTCGGTCTCTCTAAAACGGGCAGCGTGGTGGTGCGACCGCGATCTGAGTCAAGGGCGGCCTTGGCTCGTTGGATCGGGTTAGTGGTGTCGGTCAACCTGGGTGCGGACCCAGCAGCAACACCTTGGATGTGGAGGAAGACAGACTCAGCTGGCAGCAAACGAATGGACCCTGCAGAACAAAAACATTTCGGGCCACGAGACAGCGGTCATAGGTCTCCTTGCAGCGGACTGCTCTGGCGATTGGATCTTTGCTCAGGTGGTGCAGCGGTGGCGGACAACCATTGGTGAGATCACTTGGATCACTACACCCTGGACAGGCCAGACGATTTTTGGATCCTTCCAGCATACCCCCGATTGGCCATGGGCAGCACTGCGGGAGGTCCAGAAACAGAACATCATCTCCGGGGAAGTGAGTGGTTGGCTCCTCCTTCGGAGGAGTGGGTTGTCTCAGGGTATCGTCCTCCTGATGGGGAACTTCTTCCAGCTCCTCCTCCTCACAGTTGACCTCTTCAGGATCCTCTGGCCAATCACCCAAAAGGCGTCAGCCTCACCAAGCAGAACTCTTCGTGGTCCTGGAGGTCGGGGTCATCATCGTGGCGGCGCATTCTGATTGGGATCCCTTCTGCTGCCACTTATGGGCATGTTTTCCAGGTGAACGACGTGCATTGTAGGGCTTGCCACGATAGTCATAGGTGGAGCGGCCATGAAAATCTTGGCCCAACCAAAAAAAAGTTCCAATTTTTGTTTCCTCCAAGGCTGCTCGATTATATGAATTGCTTTATCTGATATTGATGACGCCGAATGGGAAGAGGCACATGCATCATACCTTGATGCCCGCCGGAGGTTTGCAGAGCTCAGGACGAACCGTGGCTGTTATCCAGTTGTGGCCTTAGCACACCCCATCCAGCTCAGCCCAATCCCTGTAAGCAACAAACGTCAAATCTGTGCTGCTGCCAAGTCCTTCTGATTTCAAACCAATATCCTTTTCTGCTTTGGAAACCTCAAACACTTGTTTGCTTCTTGCAACGCACCAACTATTGCTATGCTCACCATGCCTGCTGGGGGTTGCTTTGTGTTGATGGCCATTGCAATCCTCCAACCATTCCACGAAGCAGTGGGTTGCTTCTCGGAAATTGCCTGTTTAGTTGGAGCCTTCTCAAACGACGGAATGGGCTTTTCCTTCTCCAGGAAGGTGGTGTGTGTTTCAGGCAGTGGTGCTCATTGATCAGGTGGATCTTAGCCCCAGGGAGGTCCATGTCACTGTTTCTCCTCCCAGGTCCTAGCACTGACTGAGCTTTTGGAAGAAGGGGTATTCCATGTTGCAGGTGCCGAGGGAGTCGTCCACGCGAAGGCCGAATAGGCCGGAGAGTGGAGCATGCCGAATTGTGTTCTCATTATCATCTGTCTGGCTGGTCCATTGATCTATGGTCATGGTCCAGGAATAACAATGCTCAACAATCTCTTGGTGCATCACACAAACCGACTAACCATACATGTTCTTTCGAATCTGCATCAACGATGTGCTGTCGTGGTGCTTGTCCATCCCAAGCATTCAGCTGGAAATTGTCCACCGTGTTCTGTGGGTGGGATGCCCTGCAAGAAGGCCGTGCTGACGTCGGCACTGAAGGTGGCTGCGGTGAAGCGCCTCCCGATGCGGGAAAGCGTGGGCGAGTCCGTGCGGGGGGCTGAGGAAAACCGTCTGGATATCTAAAGGCTTGTTTGATCAGGCGTGCCTTCGCCCTTGGTTCGCCACTTGGCCGCTTTGACCATTTGAGAATAAAGTGGGCCTTGAGGATGGCAGCATCTCCCAAAAGACATCGAGCTCTTTTCTCTTGGCTTCCATGAATGCCAGGTGGTCCGCCAGGCTGGTCTTTTCTTGCTTTGGCCCTGCAGTCTCTGGGACCTGTTTTGGTGCCGTTGGCTCGATGCACCGCTGATGTTGTGGAACATGTCCAAAGAGACAAGCTTTCCTGCACAGGTGCCACAAAAGCTTGGGTGTTGAGCGAACTGCAGTCCGCTGACGAAAAAACTCAGAAGCCACACCACGTGATTGCGACCGGGCGCAAGCTTCACGGCTTCAAAGAAGAAGAGCTTGCACCAGCAGCGCTGGAATCAGATGCGCTACGCAGTTCCCAAGTCCAAAAACTGAATTGTGTGTCACTCTAGCTGCCACCCCCACTGAGCAGTCCATTGAACCTCCAGCCTACGACAATTGACCGATGAAGATCAACCAGGAGAATTTGAACCGCCTCCCTTGGTTGAAGACGGCCCTCTGCTCACTCTGGTACAGTTGAGGTGCCGAGAGCGCGAATTGGAAAATGAGTTTCTCGACCTCAAGAAGCAGCTTTTGCGGGTGAACACCCAGCACAAGGACATGTCCAAAAAAATGAATAGACTGCTGCCATACCTTCGAAGTCCACAACCTCCAATTTGAGCAAATGCGGCTTCGCTGCGAGAAGGAGCTCAGCGCACTTGACCGCGCTCGAAATGCTGTCGGCAGAGACATCTGCCGAATCGAGGCAGGTGAATGATGGCATTCCTCCTTCACAAACGCCCGTGGTCGCACAGCAGACATATTTGTGCTAGCAATTTGGGCGAGGATCTGCTGTTTGAAGCGGACGAAAGCTTTGACCCGTCTTCCTCTTCCACCAGTGTGAATGTCATTCCATAACACGAACCTGCACCACTGAGGTTGACTGAGGATCGGTTGTCGATCGTCCGCTGCTTGGGCACGAACCCTTCACTCGTGACCTCCTAAGATGGGAGGGACAGCTTGAGCACCCAAGCCATGACTACGTTGGGGTGAAAAGCTTCGCACTGCCCGTTTTCGAGAGAGCGACATTTCGTGAGGGTGTTCTTGGAGTGGTTGCAATTGTTACTACGTTCAAAAGAAACGATACATGTTTAAATATTATTCCGTATTGTATATTTTGGAAAGGTGATATTTTTACGGATATGGATGTAAAGAATTAATTAATACATTCATAAAAATTCAATTTATTTTGATAAAATTATTATTATTATGCCATTTTAATTGAAAATGGAAATTATGATATATTGATAGTAATCCGTGGAATTAACGAGTTTTTTGGTTTTTATATATTTTTGGACTAATGCGAGGTATTTAGTAATTTCTTAATATTATCGTTGGGTGGTAAGAAATTTAAATTTTATTAGTTTCAAGTTATCGTTATGGAAAGGATTTTGATTTATGTACGCCTAAAGTTGCATATAAGTGTTATTCCTTCAAAAGGTGATAATATTCTTAAATGTATGTTTTTTCGGATAAATTTAGTTTTCTGATTTGTTATCGAAAAGGATAAAATATGAAGGTTTGTTGTTTACATTTAGTATTGTTAGGGCCGTGTTGGTCCTATTTACCGCAGTTTAGATAACGCCTGCACTTGGGTTCCACGGTTGCCCACAGAGACCTGGAATTATGGAAAGGAAATTTGATTCCAATCTCAAGTCAACAAGAGATATGAAGCTCTCGAGAACGTCTTTGATTGAGATCCCAGCACGTGGGCACCTCAGCTGGACATGCAGATTTTGATTCCACGTTGGCTGAATTATTTTTGTATTCTCTTTTCCTTCTTTTTTGATTAAAGGAAAAAATCAGAATTGTTTCATCCTAACTGCATAATCAAGTAACTAAACATTAATCACTTTGTGCGCAACGTCCAAACCTGCATGAAATGTGGGCTTGCTCCAATTGTGTTTGGCCGATGGTTGCTTGAAGGTTTCTGTGTCGAATTTGATTTTGATTGCTGTCGCAACAAAACAAATCCCGGAATTCCCTGTGGCTGCCATGCAATGACCACAAGAATGACCGCAGGCTGTTGGATTTCTTGGGCAACCTGGACGGCCAGAATGCATCTTGAAAGTACAGCATAAAATGCACGCCTTCTATCCGCCGACCCCAGCCGGGAACGTGTAAGGGAAGAGCGGGACCTGAGCAAGAGACCCGCATTTGTGTCGTGGTTTTTGGAGAGGACTTGCGATCGGAGATGTCTGCTCGACGCGCCGTTCGGCCGCCGCTGTGGCGGAATCGGCCGTCTGGCCCTGTCGGTGCCCATGACACATGAACAAGCCGTTTTTGTTTCTAGAGGGCTTCAGACTCCTCGTCTGTTCGGTGCTTGTTACATGGTGTTCTTTGTTCGAAGAAGGTTTCCGACGCCTGGTTTGCGCCTGCTGTGGCGGAATCGCGGTCTCTGGGGTTTTCGGGGCTGTTTGTGCGTGAAAAAGACGTGTTTTTTTTTTAGTGCTTTGTTTCTGGAGGGTTTCTTTTGTTGCTAGAGGATTTTAGACCCGGCGTTCGGCACGCACTGGTGGAATCGGCGTTGTGAGGGGCTTTCGGAGGCTGGAGTGCGTGAAAAAATTTTCGGAGACTGCTATGCGTTAAAATGACGTGTTTTTCTTGGTTTCTTCAGGTTTTCAGACCGGTTTCAGGCGCGCTTTGGCGGAACGGCGCTGCGCGCATTGGTGGCAGGAGGGTCATACGCCCAGTCGGCATCTTCGTTGCGCAAAGCAATCGCTGTCAGTGGCAGCCATGCAGGAGTTCAGGTCGAGGGAAGGCGGAGGAGGGAGTCCTGCTGATTCAGCTCGATTGTCCATCTCCACGAAAAGTAGATTTTGTGCAGAGACTCAAAGCTGCAATTCTTGGCTTTGTTGGCAGTGTCAGATCAACTTCCAGCATCTGGCAGAACAATCGCCTTGACATGCACAGCCGGTGCCATAGGAGGCGGAGAACTGCTGCAAGCAGAAACAGAAGAAGCAGCCGACGAAGAAGACACAGTTGCGGAATCTACCATGCCTTTGCGCAAGAGTTTGGACGGTTTGCCATGAGACACACCAGGCGAGCTACAGCGCTTGAGCAGAGCAGCATCCAAACAGAAAGCGCTGCAGTTGCTCACTGGCTGACGGGTGGAGGAATCAGCCTTGTCTGCCGTGTTCCAAGTGATTTTCTCTCATTCTTGAGTATTTCAGACGTGACGCGAGACTCCCGCGCTGGCGGAAGCGGCTGCTTTTGGTAATAAAACATGTGGTGTGCTCTATTTCCACTAGAGGATTCAGACCCGGGTTTAGGCGCGAATTGCCGGAATCAGTCTTGTTTGGCGCTTTCAGCTCTCCAGAAACTCCGCGTGCTGAAGTTGCACGAGAATATCGCCAGTTCTCGTCTTGCATCTTGCCAAATTGCCATACAAAACCAGTTCTCAGCTTCCAGCTCAAAAGATTGCTCCCCGTTCTAAATTTGCACAAAAACTAGTGCAAGGTACCGCTCTGGCAGGGCAGGCGGAGCAGGGGTGGAGTGAGGAGTGGCCAGTTCGCACTGCAAATGCAACACGGAAAAGTCTTTCAGAGATGGCTTCAATAATGATGAATTTCTGATTCACTAGTATTGCGGATTAAATCAAATTGGGTTCACAATCGATATGAACTGTAACAAATGTACAGAAGCTCCACTCAGGTCAGGAGTGGCCTGTCGTCGTCAGTCTGTTGACCACACCAACTGCGAAAGTCTTGTGCACTGTTGTTGGGGATGGATACCTCATCTGGTTTGCTTTCTTTACTGCAGCGTCTTTTTCTTCTTCTTGCCTGTTCCCCACTCCGCGGGTCGTAGCTGACCTGAACATACGGTGAAGAGAAACCCGTCCGTCCCAAACCACGGCCGGGAGAACCTTGAGATACCCGCAAGATCACCTTGCGCAAACACCAACGAAGCACCCAACATGTCAACACACTCAGCTGTGCATGCTGCATGCACCAACAGTTTTCGGGATGTGTTGCTGTGTAATGGTTCCCTGGTTCAATCATCAGTCATTGTGGCTGTTTGCTAATGCCTTGTCTTTTTTGAATGGGTCTAAATCCCATGCTCATCTGCACCGGTCCGATCAAGGATATGACAAAGTCAGAGCATCAACTTAGACCTACATATCGGGCAACTCTCCTCTTGAACCAAATATTCAAAATATTTCGGCCCAATCTGGCAAACAAAGATATATTGACACATTCCTATAAATTAAATTCCGGATATATTCAAAAAATTGTATATTTCATTTAATTGCATGGAAAAAAAGAAACATCAATCTTTGATGGTAACTTCGACGTGGAGCACCGAACGAAGTGCGCGCGACCTTCAAACAAAAGCTGCGATCAGCTGCCGAGCTGAACATAGGCGCGGAAAAGGGGGTGGGGTGAAAAAAATATTTGAAGTGCAGATCATCTAACCTGACAGATCCAATGTATAAGGGTCCAGGTTCAGACGTTTATCCGGGAGAGACTTCGTGCTTTGATCTTGCACGGTGGCTACAATTGTTCGCAGGTATCGCGCGCATGAGGCTCCAAAGCTAGGGTTTTCAAGCTGAATTCAGGGTGGCCTGAGACCAGGATTTGCTGCCCTAAAACAGTCTATTCAGGCCACCTAAAAAATGAAGGTCTGTGGGGAAAGAGCAAAAGATACATATTATGGGTTCATATAGGGAGCCAGGCCATTTTCAGAATCTTCTACATTTAAGCTATCCTATTAAAGGGTACAATTGGCGAAAACGTTACCGCCCGCTACAAAAGCATCAAAGGATCACCACCCTAAATTTACGTATATCTTTCTCGAACCACACATGCACAACAAACCACAACTTTGCAATTCTAATCCGAGGTATCACGGGCATGAGGCTTCAAAGCTGTGGTTTTCAAACTAAATTCAAGGTAGCCTAAAACCAGGGTTTCCCACCTCCCAGGATTCATGTGGGGAGCCAGGCCATAATCAGAATCTTCAATACCAATTCCATTTAATTTTCTAGTTCCAATCCGCCGACCCCGCCGTTGCAAGGGGGAGCGCGCCAGGGATTACGGGTAGCTGTTTGGGGGCTTGGGGGTAGTGGGATCGAAAGTGTAACCAGGAGAGGCTCGTTTTGGACCAGAATTAGATTGGGAAAAGCCGTGGCGAGACCAGGTGTTCGGGACCAGGATGACCGAGACAAATGGAAACAAACTTGTTTTTTTCTAGGTCTAGGGATTCAGAGGCGGCGTCTGGCACCCCAAGTGCGACCATGGGAGGCTCGTTTTGGATCAGAATTAGATTGGAAAAGGTTGTGGCGGGACCAGGTGTTCGGGGCCAAGATGACCGAGTTAAATGGAAACACACTTCTTTTTTTCTAGGATTCAGAGGCGGCGTTTGGCACCCAAAGTGCGACCATGGGAGGCTCGTTTTGGACCAGAATTAGATTGGGAAAAGCCGTGGCGGGACCAGGTGTTCGGGGCCAAGATGATCGAGACAAATGGAAACGAACTTGTTTTTTTTTTTCTAGGGATTCAGAGGCGGCGTTTGGCACCCAAAGTGCGACCATGGGAGGCTCGTTTTGGACCAGAATTAGATTGGGAAAAGCTGTGGCGGGACCAGGTGTTCGGGGCCCAGAGGACCGAAACAAATGGAAACAAACTTTTTTTTTCTAGGGATTCAGAGGCGGCGTTTGGCACCCAAAGTGCGACCATGGGAGGCTCGTTTTGGATCAGAATTAAATTGGGAAAAGCTGTGGCGGGACCAGGTGTTCGGGGCCAAGATGACCGAAACAAATGGAAACAAACTTCTTTTTTTATAGGGATTCAGAGGCGGCGTTTGGCACCCAAAGTGCGACCATGGGAGGCTCGTTTTGGATCAGAATTAGATTGGGAAAAGCCGTGGCGGGACCAGGTATTCGGGGCCAAGATGACCGAAACAAATGGAAATAATTTTCTTTTTTTCTGGGGATTCAGGGGCGGCGTTTGGCACCCAAAGTGCGATCATGGGAGGTTCGTTTTGGAGCAGAATTAGATTGGGAAAAGCCGTGGCGGGACCAGGTGTTCGGGGCCAAGATGACCGAGACAAATGGAAACAAACTTGTTTTTTTATAGGGATTCAGAGGCGGCGTTTGGCACCCAAAATACGACCATGGGAGGCTCGTTTTGGACCAGAATTAGATTGGGAAAAACTGTGGCGGAACCAGGTGTTCGGGACCAAGAGGACCAAGACAAATGGAACCAAACTTTTTTTTTTCTAGGGATTCAGAGGCGGCGTTTGGCACCCAAAGTGCGACCATGGGAGGCTCGTTTTGGATCAGAATTAGATTGGGAAAAGCCGTGACGGGACCAGGTGTTCGGGGCCAAGATGACCGAGACAAATGGAAACAAACTTCTTTTTTTATAGGGATTCAGAGGCGGCGTTTGGCACCCAAAGTGCGACCATGGGAGGCTCGTTTTGGATCAGAATTAGATTGGGAAAGGTTGTGGCGGGACCAGGTGTTCGGGACCAAGAGGACCAAGACAAATGGAACCAAACTTTTTTTTCTAGGGATTCAGAGGCGGCGTTTGGCACCCAAAGTGCGACCATGGGAGGCTCGTTTTGGATCAGAATTAGATTGGGAAAAGCCGTGGCGGGACCAGGTGTTCGGGGCCAAGATGACCGAGACAAATGGAAACAAACTTGTTTTTTTATAGGGATTCAGAGGCGGCGTTTGGCACCCAAAGTACGACCATGGGAGGCTCGTTTTGGACCAGAATTAGATTGGGAAAAGCTGTGGCGGGACCAGGTGTTCGGGGCCCAGAGGACCGAGACAAATGGAAACAAACCTTTTTTTTTCTAGGGATTCAGAGGCGGCGTTTGGCACCCAAAGTGCGACCATGGGAGGCTCGTTTTGGATCAGAATTAAATTGGGAAAAGCCGTGGCGGGACCAGGTATTTGGGGCCAAGATGACCGAAACAAATGGAAATAATTTTCTTTTTTTCTGGGGATTCAGGGGCGGCGTTTGGCACCCAAAGTGCGATCATAGGAAGTTCGTTTTGGAGCAGAATTAGATTGGGAAAAGCCGTGGCGGGACCAGGTGTTCGGGGCCAAGATGACCGAGACAAATGGAAACAAACTTGTTTTTTTTTATAGGGATTCAGAGGCGGCGTTTGGCACCCAAAGTGCGACCATGGGAGGCTCGTTTTGGACCAGAATTAGATTGGGAAAAGCTGTGGCGGAACCAGGTGTTCGGGACCAAGAAGACCAAGACAAATGGAACCAAACTTTTTTTTCTAGGGATTCAGAGGCGGCGTTTGGCACCCAAAGTGCGACCATGGGAGGCTCGTTTTGGATCAGAATTAGATTGGGAAAAGCCGTGGCGGAACCAGGTATTCGGGGCCAAGATGACCGAGACAAATGGAAATAAACTTCTTTTTTTCTGGGGATTTAGGGGCGGCGTTTGGCACCCAAAGTGCGATCATGGGAGAATCGTTTTGGAGCAGAATTAGATTGGGAAAAGCCGTGGCGGGACCAGGTGTTCGAGGCCAAGATGACCGAGACAAATGGAAACAAACTTGTTTTTTTATAGGGATTCAGAGGCGGTGTTTGGCACCCAAAGTGCGACCATGGAAGGCTCGTCTTGGATGTTCGGGGCCAAAATGACCGAGACAAATGGAAACAAACTTCTTTTTTTCTAGGAATTCAGAGGCGGCGTTTGGCACCCAAAGTGCGACCATGGGAGGCTCGTTTTGGACCAGAATTAGGCAAGATGACCGAGACAAATGGAAACAAACTTCTTTTTTTCTAGGGATTCAGAGGCGGCGTTTGGCACCCAAAGTGCGACCATGGGAGGCTCGTTTTGGACCAGAATTAGATTGGGAAAAACCGTGGCGGGACCAGGTGTTCGGGACCAAGATAAAAATGGAAACAAACTTCTTTTTTTTCCTAGGGATTCAGAGGCGGCATTAGGCACCCAAAATGCGACCATGGGAGGCTCGTTTTGGACCAGAATTAGATTGGGAAAAGCCGTAGCGGGATCAGGTGTTCGGGACCAAGATAACCGAGACAAATGGAAACAAACTTCTTTTTGTATAGGAATTCAGAGGCGGCGTTAGGCACCCCAAGTGCGACCATGGGAGGCTCGTTTTAAATATTCGGGGCCAAGATAACCGAGACAAATAGAAACAAACCTCTTTTTTTCTAGGGATTCAGAGGCGATATTAGGCACCGAAAGTACGATCATAGGAGGCTCGTTTTGGACCAGATTTAAATTGGGAAAAGCTGTGGCGGGACCAGAATTAGATTGGGAAAGCTGTGGCGGGACCAGGTATTCGGGGCCAAGATGACCGAAACAATTTTTTTCCTAGGGACTCAGAGGCGGCGTTTGGCACCCAAAGTGCGACCATGGGAGGCTCGTTTTGGACTAGAATTAAATTGGGAAAAATCGTGGCGAGACCAGGTGTTCGGGGCCAAGATAACCGAGACAAATGGAAACAAACTTCTTTTTTTCTAGGGACTCAGGCCATAGGAGGCTCAACCGACACAAATAAAAACAAACTTCTTTTTTTCTAGGGATTCAGAGGCGGCGTTAGGCACCCAAAGTGCGACCATAAGAGCCTCGTTTTGGATGTGCGGGGCCAAGATGACCAAGACAAATGGAAACAAACTTCTTTTTTTCTAGGGATTCAGAGGCGGTGTTAAACACCCAAAGTGCGACCATGGGAGGCTCATTTTGGGCCTAGAATTAGATTGGGAAAAACTATGGCGAGACCAGGTGTTCGGGGCCAAGATAACCGAAACAAATAGAAACAAACTTCTTTTTTTCTAGGGATTCAGAAGCGGCGTTTGGCACCCAAAGTGCGACCATAGGAGGCTCGTTTTGGACCAAAATTAGATCCTGGGCTCTCCAACAAAGCCCCCGCAAGCAGCTGCCAATCTATTAGCACAGCCAGAACAGAGGCATTGCTATTTCTTTTTCTTCTTCTTCTGCTTGCCATTCTCCAGCCATGCAGATAGACCTGCGGCCGTCCACAGGAAGTGCTACGATCAGCACCAGGGCTACCGCAACGCAAGCCTTGCTCCCTCAGCACCTGGGCCGTCCAACAAAATTCCCGCAAACAGCTTCCAGTAATAGTTTCCAGTCTATTAGTATAGCAAAATAGAGGCATTGCTATTTCGTTTTCTTCTTTTTCTTCTTCTTCTACCTCTTCTTCTGCCTCTTCTTCTTCTTCTTCTTTTTCTTCTTCTTTTTCTTCTTGCCATTCTCCAGCCACGCAGATAGACCTGCGGTTGTCCACAGGAAATGCTACGGTCAACACCAGGGCTGCCGCAGCACAAGCCTTGCTGTTGCTGACTCAGTACCTGGGCTATCCAACAAAGCCCCCGCAAACAACCGCCAATCTATTAGCACAGCCAGAACAAAGGCATTCCTATTATGCTTCTTGCTACCTGTTGCTAATGGTTTTTCTGATCTCGTGATGCTTCTGGATCTTCTTCTTATACTACTGCTGCTGTGATTGCTGTTGTTGGTGTATATCCCGGGGTCGGCGGCAGGGACGGCAACCCTTAAATTAAATATAAATTGCAAATTTATTATTCCATCCATCTCATCCAAGCCCTGCCGGAGGTAATTAATAAACCGTTCCTTAATCTTGTCGAGAAGCATCGATCTACGTGCGTCGCTATGGACCGCATAAACAACCGGGAAATACTCCTATGTGCGTCGTTATAGACCGCACAAACAGCTACTACCGCGCAAGACACTTTACACTGTGTAGAAAGAAGGGAGGATTCACAGGTTGATGGGCTCTCGGGTTGCGGTGTGGAAATCGCAGCGTGTTCAGGTCTTCGGAGGTGTCACGGGGAGTCAGAACGATCGTCCTCTTTTCCGTCGTTCTCCGTTCGTCGTCCTTCTACTGAAAAACCATCATCATCATCATCCTCATCATCGTCCTGGCCATCCTCATCCAAACAGCATCATTAGAGCCGTCATCATCATCATCAGCACCATGGGCACCAACATTGTGATCATCATCGTCACCAGCACCATATTCATCACCATCGTTACCATCCTCATCATTACAATCATCATCGTCATCGTCATTGCAATCACCAGCATCACCTTGCTCACCATGAACATCATGACCTTCATCATCATCATCATCATCATCATCGGTGTAGTCATTACAATCACTAGCATCATCATCACCATCGTCCCCTCCGTCATCACCATGCCCGGAAGTGCATCTTTCTGGGCGGCCAGGCTGCATGTGACAGGGGTGCGGGAGCGATGATTGGATGACTGTCGCAGGGCGTGTGCGAAGGGGACACTCCGGATGCAAAGCTATAGGTCAAATTGTTCTTATAGGAAACTTCCGCCGCCGGCTTGCCCGGGAACCGCTTGTATCAATAAATTGCACATGCTTCTAAAATATACCCTGGGCTGTATTCAACACTATTTTCGGCAGAACGTGAAACAATTTCTTGCGGTCAAGTGAAAAGGCAAAATACATCGCATGTAACAGGGCCCTGTGCTGTTCGACAGGCGCAACGATTTTGGATGCATTTTACATCCAAAACTACTTCGATATTCTACGATTGGCCTCGATTCTTCACCTTTTGGTGAGTCGATTACATTCGGCATTGAAGAATTTCACTTTGAGTTCCCTGAGTTGACGAGCGTGAAAAAGATGGCTTTGTCAAATTCTTTAAAGGGTTCAAAGCGTTCGTTTGGCTGTGAACGTCAAGCTTATGGTTGTCTCGGACAGTACATGCGAATTCCTGTGCGCGCAAGGTCAGCTTGGCAAATTCTTCCTCAGGCAAGCCCAAGTCTGTCATGAGTGTGTGCTCCTCATCCATACCCTCAATATGACCCACCAGCAGAATTCCAAAGATCTGCAAAAATTGCCACAGGGGCCCGCCGTTTTTGGTTGCTAAATTGCAAAAACATTCAGCATGAACCCCAATGTAGTAGCATGCGGCATTCTCAGCAGTCATTCTTCCGCGATGGTGCCAATCTGCCCAGAAACATGGCATACACAGCACGTCTGCTTCCTTGGCAACCTCCCGAACTGTTTCATAATTTCGTGATGATGCCCTTGGCTTGGCTGAATATTGCATGGTGCCTGATTGTATGACATACACCTCCTGGCAATCTGTGCCAGGCATGAAGGCATCTTGTCCAGGGGTCACAACATGCTCTTTTATGGCAATATGACACACATCCCTGAAGAAATTCTGATCTTCGAAGTGGCTCCACATTGGCCAAAAACCCAAAGCATTGACTGAAGGTAAGAACATCTCCTCGTGCATAAGGATCAAAAGCCGTTGAGGCACTCCGCTGAACAATGTCACCTCTGTCTCTTTGAGTCTAACTTCAAAAAGACCTTGTCTCCGGACCACCTCTTGAACTCTGCTGTACAAGTCAGTTGACAAATTCCTGAAGCTGAGCACAAGGGAGCAGTTCTTTTTTTCAGATTTTAATGTTTTCATTTTCTTTCTATTTTATAGAGTCTGCTCCTACTTAATTAGGCAAACACCTACTTAATTAAGTAAGGCGACTATTTTGCTACTAGCAATAGAAAGCTTCTAGGTCCTAGGTAGGACGCAGGATAGCTCACACTTCTTCAAGGAAGCTCGGGGGATAACTTCCTTGAAGAAGCGATCGCACTAATCATTTGGTTCCAAGATCTTTAGGGACACTAGTTTGCTGCAGCTTGCAAATGGAGTTGGAACCTGGTGGAATGCGTGGTTTCGGACGATTAAAATGCTGCAACAGAAGAAACCGGCAAAGATTTCACCAAAAAAAGACCGTTGACATTGTTGTCGGCGGTGCCACTAATAAAGACAGTCAGAAGTTTAACCCGTCTGATGGGAAACTCTGGAAGGGAGGGAACAGGTTGCAAGACAAAGACAAAAACAAACAGATTGTAAAGGCTTTTGATTTCCGTAAAGCGAAGAAAACTTACATGCAAACAAAATTAGGCGTCGACTAATTGCTGGCTACCCCCAAGGCCGCAAGAGAAAGACAAACAATGGGGAGATTAGAAAGACCTCTGATTTTCTTTGTTTGTGTTGAAAGAAAAGGACCTCAATTCATTCGTTCACCACAAACAACTAGACATTGTCGAGGAGAAGCTTTCTTGAAGGCCTCATTTGGACATCGACAAGTTGCCTTTCTATGGATTCATGACGAAATTGAACTGTAAGAGTTGTGATACTGATACATCCTAGTAGCTTCTTGTTCCTAGGAGTACGGCCAGGAGCCCCTAGCAGCGTCCTTGCTCCTAGTAGCGATGCCAGGAGCCCCTAGTAGCTTCTTGTTCCTAGTATCATAAAGACATGTGTCTTTTCGATTTTTCTTTCGTTCCTGTCCTCTCGTTGAAGAAGCGCAAGAGTTGTGATTGCTTCTTGGACTGCTCCTGTCTATATGTTCTCAAAGAACTGACCGTACTTGTAATAGAGCTGATAAAAGAGGAAAAAACGCCCATGGCCAGCAGGATCACCCACACGGCAAAGAACCTGGCAAGTGACGGGGATGCGTGCTTCACTCATGTTCAAAGCAGAGTAGCCACATCACAAAAGAATAGATTGAACAAAAAAGGGCAGCTTTGAGAACGGCTTTGAAAAATAAGGGCCCTTATTGAAGGCTCACATTCTTCTTTTTCATCTCTGATTCGTGCCTTTCCACTGCATTGTCCGGAGCGATGTTGTTCGTGGCCGGAGTGAATTGTGTCAAGGCCCAGTGAATGGAAGCTGCATAGGCCTTCACGCAGCGCATCTAGGTGCAGTTCTTCTCTTTTCCCTTCTGGTTCCTAGTAGCGTCCTCTTGTTCCTAGTAGTAAGGCCAGGAGCCCCTAGTAGCGTCCTTGCTCCTAGTAGCGATGCCAGGAGCCCATTAGTAGCGTCCTTGTTACTACTAGTAAGGCACTTGTTACTAAAAGCGATGCACTTGTTTCTAGTAGCGTCCTTGCTCCTATTCTTTTTTATCGTATTTTTGTTTACCTTTCTTTACTTCGCGACAAGCCCTGGCCTCTGCAAAGTCGTCTTTATTCAAGTCAGAGCGCAAAATCCAGCTCTTTCCATCCACTTCAGCATGAGATCCGATGCCGAACCAGCAACATGCGATGATGTGATTGATGGCCAAAATCATCAAAAGCCCCGCCACAACTTTCATCACCATGAACGCATGTGCGGACAAAAAGCGGTTGGCCAAGAGGGTGAGCTGCTGTTGCAACTTGGCCACTCGCAACAGCCGCAACAACCGCAACAAGCGCAAAGTCCGTAGGAAACGGGCAGACCTCCAACCACCACTCATGGCTTCCTGTAAGAGCATGAGCCCCACGTCAATCGAAATCACCAACAAATCCAAGAAGAACCAACTGTACAAGTACTCTCGAGCTAACTTCCAAGGTCGTAGCTCTACTTTACCATTAATCTCACGACCAAAGATCAAATGAGTTGGCATGTCCAGAATCCAAAAGCCGAAAGTGACATATCCAAAGACTTCCAGAAAAGCCAGAAATTTCGGAATATCATACATTTCCAAGGGAATGGTGACGAGGTCCCAAAGAATGAAAATACTTCCCACAAAGGACCAAAGCAGTTGGATACCATTGCGAGGCCCAAGGACAAAGGGTTGTAAAATGGAGGGATCTTTCAAAATGTCATTCATTCGCATTGTGGAACTGCTGCCGGCATTGGATACGCGATAGTTCCTATTGCGATTGATCATTGAGGCCTCCTGGAGCCCGACCGTCCATGCTTTGCGCATTTGAAGTCCATCAATAAATTGGAGCTGAGCAGCTTCGGACCCTTTGTCCATGACTTCTTCCTCTCTTTCAGATTCATCACGGCGCATACTCAAATTACTCAAATACTCTTGATTGCACAGAATCAATTCAGAGAGTTGTGCCCAATTCTCCAGTGCTCGGTCAGACTTGTAAAAGGACACCTCGTTAAAGCTGCTGTCCAACTCTGCCACTTGCACACCTTCCAAGACACTGGAGAGTTCCTGTTCCCCGTCGTCCCCATCGCCCCCATCCTCTGTCTTACCGGAAATGCGTTGGTTTTGCAGCATCCAAATCGAGTTACGCAAATGTTCTGTCTCCACATTGTGCTGTTCAAGCAATGTATTGTACACATGTTGCAGCTGCTCCCGCAAAACCTCAGAGTACTTTTGGGAAGGAACCGCCACTGCCGCCATGGCTGCCCAGTCTTCTGCCTTTTCCACACAAACTCTCATGAAACTAACGTCTTCTTGTCTTCTTCTTCATATGTTCTTCACGTCTTCTCAATGAAACTAGTTCCATCACTTGTCCAGTCTGTGCGCATGCGATGATCTATCTCTGCTTGAGCGTGTAGATGGCCAGTGATCCCGAAAGAGAAACTTCCGAAAGCGGCACACCTAGGGTAGACAAAAGGGAAGCCATGAAAACCAAAAAAACCCTCGCATTTCTTTTTAAACATTCTTTTGTTGCGCTACTATCGCTACGAGTTAAGTTTAAACATGTAGGAACCAAATGAATAGTGCGTGAGCTATCCTGCATCCATATGTAGCGCACTAGTAAGCGGGGCGCTCAGCGAAAAGGACCTTTTCGTTTCGGTCCGTGTCGTGAAACTGCGCACCGTGGAAACACGGCGTCTTAGCTGTAGAGGTCGCTTTGTGAAAAGCCTTGAGACTTTAGTAGCCGCTCCTAGTAGCGAGGCCAGGAGCCAGTAGACCTCAATTGGTTTCTAACAGAGTGTAACAACAAATTTTTCACTGTGCTCTTTGCAGGTATTGCAAGACAGAACTTTTCTACGGCTTTTGCTCTTGGAGGTACTGCTAGAGCACGCACGTTGCTTCTTGAGCTCAATCTTCCAATGCAGAACAGTCTTTAAATTCACCATTCTGCTGCCAATGGGCCTGCAAAAACGAAAGACGATCGAAACAGCAACAAGACAACATGCAGTTGGATCCATGAGTAGTCCAAGACTTAACGCCCCTAAACGCAATGAAACCAAGCATAATAGCGATGGCCTCCAACCTAGTCGCGATGGCCTCCAAACTAATGAAGAGTAGCATCTAGGCGACACATAAACACCCGTTCTGCAGCCATCTTTCGATCAAAGTAAGCGTCACATTTGATCACATGCGACCCTGATGTCCAAAGCTGTACACACCTCGATCGTCAAGGTGAAATGCGCTTGCTTGATCTCCAGAAGTTTTAGTACCTCTCAAGATTCAAGATGCTACTAGGTTGCAGGCCATCGCTAGTAGGTTGGAGGCCATTGCTATTATGCTTGGTTTCATGGCGTCTTAGAAGTTTCAGTACCTCTCACGCATGGAAAAATCAAGCGAAGCAAAGAACGCTGCAAAACCTCAGCTATACCGCCTGGGCTGCATCCGCAGAAAGCTCCTGCACACCCAATACAACACTCTCGGCCCCACTTGCTGACTTGACAAACATAACAGCCTGTCTTGTTGATGAATGCTCCTGTAGTTCTTTCACACGGCTTTCCTTGAGTCCAAGCCTTTAATGGCTGGGTTGGTAGTGTGGCAATAATGCCACAGTGTTTGGTGGAACTTAAAAACCTGCTGGTGCTTCTGGAGTAGCCTTTGTGCAGCTCGTTTTGGCTTGCTGCAAACATCCACATGCCTGCTGCGGCTGCTGGTTCTAGAGTCCACTAAGACCTTCGTCGTTAGTTCCTAAGACTTGTTTAAGGCTGAAATTCAATCTCGGAGAATCAAGTTCACGGAAGGATTTGTGCAGGCATATTCAGGCAGTGTATGGACCGGTGGTTTCAGCCACGTTGAAACGAAAGAGAGAAGGATCAGGACCGCATTGCATTCTGATTCCCGGTGGCAAGGGTACAAAAGAAAGGGGTACAAAAGAAAAGGTGCAGAACAAAAGGGAAAGGACAACGGTCTAAGCGTGCAGGTAGCAATGCTACTATAGCGCCAGCAGCAGTAGCAGTAGCAGTAGCAGTAGCAGTTGGAGCAGAAGGAGTAGGAGCAGGAGCAGGAGCAGGAGCAGGAGCAGGAGTAGTAGTAGTAGTAGAAGGAGTAGGAGGAGGAGTAGGAGTAGGGCACCTGGCCTTACTACTAGGAGCAAGAAGCTACTAGGGCCGCTGGCCCCGGGGCTAGTAGTAAGGCCAGGAGCCCTAGTAGCTTCTTGCTGCTAGCAGTAAGGCCAGGAGGAGCAAGAAGCTACTAGGGGCTCCTGGCCTTACTACTAGGAACAAGAAGCTACTAGGGCTCCCGGCCTTACTACTAGGAGCAAGAAGCTACTATCATGCTGACATGCTGCAGGCTCTAGAGCGGGTTCTGAAGCAGGTTCCATGTGGTAATGCTTGCATGGCACATTTCAAAGCAGCACTGTCTGGCAAAAACACGGCACTTGTGAGTGAACTTTCGATGTTGCCAAAAATTCATGCCCGACTGCTGGGGATCTTTTCTTGGGCTAATTCAAGGATGACATGCACAAACCAAGAAATCAATCCGACACTTGGGTAGTTCACTGAAGTAAGGCTACTCAGTGCTGCAAACAGTGCTGCAAAGCCTCCAAGCTAGAAGCCGGCCTCCAACCTGAAAGCAATGGCCTCAAACCTGAAAGCAATGGCTGCCAACCTGAAAGCAATGGCCTCCAACCTCTGAAAGCAATGGCTTCCAACATGAAAGCAACGGCCTCCAACCTGGAAGTAATGGCCTCAAACCTAGAAGGCAATGGCCTCCGACCTAGAAGCAATGGCTTTCAACCTAGAAGCAATGGCCTCCAACCTAGAAGTAGTGGTCTACAAGCTAGAAGCAATGGCCTCCAAGCTGAAAGCAACGGCCGCCAACCTGAAAGCAACGGCCTCCAACCTGGAAGTAATAGCCTCCAACCTAGAAGCAATGGCCTCCAACCTGGAAGCAATGGCCTCCAAGCTAGAAGCAATGGCCTCCAAGCTAGAAGCAATGCCTCCAACCTGGAAGTAATAGCCTCCAACCTAGAAGCAATGGCCTCCAACCTGGAAGCAATGGCCTCCAAGCTAGAAGCAATGGCCTCACAAGCTAGAAGCAATGGCCTCCAACCTGGAAGTAATGGCCTCGAACCTAGAAACAATGGCCTCCGACCTAGAAGCAACGGCCTCCAACCTGGAAGTAATGGCCTCGAACCTAGAAGCAATGGCCTTCAACCTAGAAGCAATGGCCTCCGACCTAGAAGTAGTGGTCTCCAACCTAGAAGTAGTGGTCTCCAACCTAGTGGTAGTGGCCTCCAACCTAGAAGTAATGGTCTCCAACCTAGAAGTAGTGGTCTCCAACCTAGAAGTAGTGGTCTCCAACCTAGTGGTAGTGGCCTCCAACCTAGAAGTAATGGTCTCCAACCTAGAAGTAGTGGTCTCCAACCTAGAAGTAGTGGTCTCCAACGTAGTGGTAGTGGCCTCCAACCTAGAAGTAATGATCTCCAACCTAGAAGTAGTGGTCTCCAACCTAGAAGTAGTGGTCTCCAACGTAGTGGTAGTGGCCTCCAACCTAGAAGTAATGATCTCCAACCTAGAAGTAGTGGTCTCCAACCTAGAAGTAGTGGTCTCCAACGTAGTGGTAGTGGCCTCCAACCTAGAAGTAATGATCTCCAACCTAGAAGTAGTGGTCTCCAACCTAGAAGTAGTGGTCTCCAACGTAGTGGTAGTGGCCTCCAACCTAGAAGTAATGATCTCCAACCTAGTAGTTGTGGTTGCAGTTGTCATTGTCTGACCATTTTTTACTTCCGCAGCAAAGGCTACTCAGTGCTGCAAAACAGTGCTGCAAAGGAGGCCATTCTTTTTAGGGGATTCCTTTGCTAGTAATTACAATTCTAAATACATTCTTCTTGTTACTACTAGTAAGGCACTTGTTACTACTAGCGATGCACTTGTTACTAATAGCTTCTTGTTACTAGTAGCAAACCTGTTCCTAGTAGTAAGGCCAGGAGCGCCCCTAGTAGCGTCCTTGCTTCCTTCGTAGCGAACCTTGTTACGATCAGACTTTGGACTATTCAGACCTTTACAGACTTTCACAGCTCTCTTTGCTAGTAGCGTTCTTGCTCCTAGTAAGGCCAGGAGAGCTTCCTAGTAGCGATGCCAGGAGCCCCTAGTAGCGTCCTTGTTACTTGTAGTGATGCCCTTTGTTTCTAGTAGCTTCTTGTTTCTACTAGTAAGGCACCTGTTACTACTAGCGATGCACTTTGTTCCTAGTAGCTTTAGACCTTTACAGACTTTTACAGCTTTTTTTCTTCGGGAAGGGTTTGTGCAAGCCTTCATCCACTTTTCTCACCTCCTTCCTCCGTTGACTACGTCTGTGATGCTCACAGCATGCTTTGGGCTTAGCCCTTGCTAGAAGCCTCTTACTTAGCCTTTTCTTCACTACATGCCCCCTGATACACATGTCCTCTTTAATTCATTAAAACATTTGTTTTTTTTGAGACATGGCTTTCTTTCTTGTCTTGTCCTTGTTTTTCTTGTCCCTTTTCATCACAGTCTGACGAGGCTCCTTCCCGGCGGTGCATACCGTGTGCTCGCCCAACAGATGGATTTGCCCCTGGACGAGAAAATCCGCCCTTCCCGAAACACAAATGCGGAAGTATCCTATATTCCTTTTTGTTTCCAATAGCGATGGCCTCCAACCTAGGAGCGTCCTTGCTCCTAGCAGCGATGCCCTTTGTTCCTAGTAGCATCTTTGCTCCTAGTAACGATGCCCTTTGTTCCTAGTAGCATCCTTGCTCCTAGTAGCGATGTCCTTTGTCCTAGTAGCATCCTTGCTCCTAGTAGCGATGCCCTTTGCTCCTAGTAGCATCCTTGCTCCTAGTAGCGATGCCCTTTGTTCCTAGTAGCATCCTTGCTCCTAGTAGCGATGCCCTTTGTTCCTAGTAGCATCCTTGCTCCTAGTAGCGATGCCCTTTGTTCCTAGTAGAATCCTTGCTCCTAGTAGCGATGCCCTTTGTTCCTAGTAGCATCCTTGCTCCTAGTAGCGATGCCCTTTGTTCCTAGTAGCATCCTTGCTCCTAGTAGCGACGCCCTTTGTTCCTAGTAGCATCCTTGCTCCTAGTAGCCATGCCCTTTGTTCCTAGTAGCATCCTTGCTCCTAGTAGCATATTTGCTCCTAGTAGCGATGCCCTTTGTTCCTAGTAGCATCCTTGCTCCTAGTAGCGATGCCTTTGTTCCTAGTAGCATCCTTGCTCCTAGTAGCGATGCCCTTTGTTCCTAGTAGCATCCTTGCTCCTAGTAGCGATGCCCTTTGTTCCTAGTAGCATCCTTGCTCCTAGTAGCGATGCCCTTTGTTCCTAGTAGCATCCTTGCTCCTAGTAGCGATGCCCTTTGTTCCTAGTAGCATCCTTGCTCCTAGGAGCGATGCCCTTTGTTCCTAGTAGCATCCTTGCTCCTAGGAGCGATGCCCTTTGTTCCTATAGTAGCATCCTTGCTCCTAGTAGCGATGCCCTTTGTTCCTATAGTAGCATCCTTGCTCCTAGTAGCGATGCCCTTTGTTCCTATAGTAGCATCCTTGCTCCTAGTAGCGATGCCCTTTGTTCCTAGTAGCATCCTTGCTCCTAGTAGCGATGCCCTTTGTCCCTAGTAGCATCGTTGCTCCTAGTAGCGATGCCCTTTGTTCCTAGTATCATCCTTGCTCCCAGTAGCGATGCCCTTTGTCCCTAGTAGCATCCTTGCTCCTAGTAGCGATGCCCTTTGTTCCTAGTAGCATCCTTGCTCCTAGTAGCGATGCCCTTTGTCCCTAGTAGCATCCTTGCTCCTAGTAGCGATGCCCTTTGTTCCTAGTAGCATCCTTGCTCCTAGTAGCGATGCCCTTTGTTCCTAGTAGCATCTTTGCTCCTAGTAGCGATGCCCTTTGTTCCTAGTAGCATCCTTGCTCCTAGTAGCGATGCCCTTTGTTCCTAGTAGCATCCTTGCTCCTAGTAGCGATGCCCTTTGTTCCTAGTAGCATCTTTGCTCCTAGTAGCGATGCCCTTTGTTCCTAGTAGCATCCTTGCTCCTAGTAGCGATGCCCTTTGTTCCTAGTAGCATCCTTGCTCCTAGTGGCGATGCCCTTTGTTCCTAGTAGCATCCTTGCTCCTAGTAGCGATGCCCTTTGTTCCTAGTAGCATCCTTGCTCCTAGTAGCGATGCCCTTTGTTCCTCATAGCATCCTTGCTCCTAGTAGCGATGCCCTTTGTTCCTAGTAGCATCCTTGCTCCTAGTAGCGATGCCCTTTGTTCCTAGTAGCATCCTTGCTCCTAGTAGCGATGCCCTTTGTTCCTAGTAGCATCCTTGCTCCTAGTAGCGATGCCCTTTGTTCCTAGTAGCACCCTTGCTCCTAGTAGCGATGCCCTTTGTTCCTAGTAGCATCCTTGCTCCTAGTAGCGATGTAGAACTTTACACAAATGCTTACGCCACCTAATCTACCGTGGGCCTCCTTGAGGACTGTGGGCAATCCCAACTGGCGAAGGTGAGCCTTCCAAGAAACACCGCTCAAAGCGTTTTGAAGCGTTCTGTAGACCCAATAGTGATGGCATCCAACCATGGATTGCATCTTGTTTTCTTGCATGGCCTCATGTTTTCTTTGCATCTTGTCATTTTCTATTCATTCTTTAGACCTTGGATTTCAACAAAAACATGTCACTGCCAAAACCAAAAGCCGTGGCAGGAATAAATTGAACGTTCAACTACCGTGAAGCTTGTTGTTCCCTCTCACAACTAAACACAGCCTCAATGGAGTGTGGAAGAGCAGCTAGGGCCTCAGTGCCTTCACAGCCGCGTCAAAGTTGGAAAAAACAGACTGAAATGATTGTATGCACTTGTCAGTAGTAGCTTCTTGCTACTAGTAGCGATGCCAGGAGCCCTTAGTAGCGTTCTTGCTGCTATGTTTTTTTTAAGAAACTAGTAGCTACTAGTAGGAATGTAATCGCGATGGCCGCCACTTAATGGCGGCGCATGAACAGGGATTCGTTCGCCTCTGGGCAACACCACCGTCCCCGTGGCCGTCGCGCCACTGCGGGCGAAGTCCTCAGCTTCGACAACTTCATTCGCGGAACAAAAAGCTACTAGGGGCTCCTGGCCTCACTACTAGGAGCAAGGAAGCTACTAGGAACAAAGGGCCTTACTACTAGAAACAAGAAGCTACTAGGGGCTCCTGGCCTCACTACTAGGAGCAAGGAAGCTACTAGGAACAAAGGGCCTTACCACTAGGAACAAGAAGCTACTAGGGGCTCCTGGCATCGCTACTAGGAGCAAGGACGCTACTAGGAACAGAGGGCCTTACTACTAGGAACAAGAAGCTACTAGGGGCTCCTGGCATCGCTACTAGGAGCAAGGACGCTACTAGGAACAGAGGGCCTTACTACTAGGAACAAGAAGCTCCTGGCCTTACTACTAGGAGCAAGGGCGCTACTAGGAACAGAGGGCCTTACCACTAGGAACAAGAAGCTACTAGGGGCCCCTGGCCTCACTACTAGGAGCAAGGACGCTACTAGGAACAGAGGGCCTTACTACTAGGAACAAGAAGCTACTAGGGGCTCCTGGCATCGCTACTAGGAGCAAGGAGGCTACTAGGAACAGAGGGCCTTACTACTAGGAACAGGAAGCTACAAGGGGCTCCTGGCCTTACTATTACTACTAGGAGCAAGGACGCTACTAGGAACAGAGGGCCTTACTACTAGGAACAAAAAGCTACTAGGGGCCCCTGGCCTCACTACTAGGAGCAAGGACGCTACTAGGAACAGAGGGCCTTACCACTAGGAACAAGAAGCTACTAGGGGCCCCTGGCCTCACTACTAGGAGCAAGGACGCTACTAGGAACAGAGGGCCTTACTACTAGGAACAAGAAGCTCCTGGCCTTACTACTAGGAGCAAGGGCGCTACAAGGAACAGAGGGCCTTACTACTAGGAACAGGAAGCTACTAGGGGCTCCTGGCCTCACTACTAGGAGCAAGGAAGCTACTAGGAACAAAGGGCCTTACTACTAGGA
Organism: Porites rus; assembly: GCA_964035705.1. Taxonomy (NCBI): domain Eukaryota; kingdom Metazoa; phylum Cnidaria; class Anthozoa; order Scleractinia; family Poritidae; genus Porites; species Porites rus. The sequence goes on along the minus strand of CAXIVM010001358.1, from coordinate 5,372 downwards.
ACAAGAAGCTACTAGGGGCTCCTGGCATCGCTACTAGGAGCAAGGAGGCTACTAGGAACAGAGGGCCTTACTACTAGGAACAGGAAGCTACTAGGGGCTCCTGGCCTCACTACTAGGAGCAAGGAAGCTACTAGGAACAAAGGGCCTTACCACTAGGAACAAGAAGCTACTAGGGGCTCCTGGCATCGCTACTAGGAGCAAGGAGGCTACTAGGAACAGAGGGCCTTACTACTAGGAACAAAAAGCTACAAGGGGCTCCTGGCCTTACTATTACTACTAGGAGCAAGGACGCTACTAGGAACAGAGGGCCTTACTACTAGGAACAAGAAGCTACTAGGGGCTCCTGGCCTCACTACTAGGAGCAAGGACGCTACTAGGAACAAAGGGCCTTACTACTAGGAACAAAAAGCTCCTGGCCTTACTACTAGGAGCAAGGGCGCTACTAGGAACAGAGGGCCTTACTACTAGGAACAAGAAGCTACCAGGGGCTCCTGGCCTCACTACTAGGAGCAAGGATGCTACTACGAACAAAGGGCCTTACTACTAGGAACAAAAAGCTACTAGGGGCTCCTGACCTTACTACTAGGAGCAAGGACGCTACTGGGAACAAAGGGCCTTACTACTAGGAACAAAAAGCTACTAGGGGCTCCTGACCTTACTACTAGGAGCAAGGACGCTACTGGGAACAAAGGGCCTTACTACCAGGAACAAAAAGCTACTAGGAGTAGCTAAAATTTGTCAACCTCTCAAGAGCGCCGGGTGGTCGGGAGACATGACTCAGCTGCAGGGGCGCCAGAGCAGCCGCGAGAGATGACTCAGCCGCGAGAGATGACTCATCCGCGTACTAAAGTTGTACTACAAAGTCGCCAGTTCTCATCTTCCAGCTCCACAGATTGCTCCGCGTACTAAAAGTTGCACTACAAAGTCGCCAGTTCTCATCTTCCAGCTCCCCAGATACTCCGCGTACTAGAGTTGTACTACAAAGTCGCCAGTTCTCATCTTGCAGCTCCACAGATTGCTCCGCGTACTAAAGTTGTACTACAAAGTCGCCAGTTCTCATCTTCCAGCTCCCCAGATACTCCGCGTACTAGAGTTGTACTACAAAGTCGCCAGTTCTCATCTTCCAGCTCCCCACATACTCCGCGTACTAAAGTTGTACTACAAAGTCGTTAGTTCTCGTCTCCCAGCTCCACAGATTGCTCCGCGTACTAAAGTTGCACTTCAAAGTCGCCAGTTCTCATCTTCCAGCTCTCCAGATACTCCGCGTACTAGAGTTGTACTACAAAGTCGCCAGTTCTCATCTTGCAGCTCCACAGATTGCTCCGCGTACTAAAGTTGTACTACAAAGTCGCCAGTTCTCATCTTCCAGCTCCCCAGATACTCCGCGTACTAGAGTTGTACTACAAAGTCGCCAGTTCTCATCTTCCAGCTCCCCAGATACTCCGCGTACTAAAGTTGTACTACAAAGTCGCCAGTTCTCAGCTTCCAGCTCCACAGCTTGCTCCGCGTACTAAAGTTGTACTACAAAGTCGCCAGTTCTCATAAGTGCTGTGCCTGCCACGACATCTGCACACGGAGGTTCACAAAGTGCTGTGCCTGCCACGACATCTGCACATTGAGGTTCACAAAGCGCTGCGCCTGCTACGAAGTCTGCACATGGAGGTTCACAAAGTGCTGCGCCTGCCACGAAATCTGCACATGGAGGTTCACAAAGAGCTGTGCCTGCCATGAAATCTGCCCATGGAGGTTCACAAAGTTCTGTGCCTGCCACCAAATCTATACATGGAGGTTCACAAAGTGCCGCGCCTACTACGAAATCTGCACATGGAGGTTCACAAAGTGCTGCGCCTGCTACGAAATCTGCACATGGAGGTTCACAAAGTGCTGTGCCTGCCACGAAATCTGCACTTTGAGGTTCACAAAGCGCTGCGCCTGCCACGAAAAATGCAAGTTGCACATGTGTGAAACGAAGCAGCTGCGAGACTTCCTTCTAAAGGGCAACTTGCAAAGGTATGAACCGAAGCATTTCCGGGACACTTCCATGCAACTTGCAGACAATGTAGAACAATTAACTAGAGCTAGAGATCAATGGTAGAACAATTAGCTAGAGCTAGAGATCAATGGTAGAACAATTAACTAGAGCTAGAGATCAATGGTAGAACAATGGACTAGAGCTAGAGATCAATGGTAGAACAATTATCTAGAAGTACAGCTAATGTAAATGTTCGTAACACGGAAGTTCCTCTAAACTTCCTTTGACTAGCAAACTACATTAGCATCTGTTAACTTTGTTGTTTTTCGTCCAAGCAACAAGGGTTTTACTCCAAAAAGATATAAGCATCCAGCGCTCGGTCTGTACTCTGCCAACACTCGCTCCACCTCTGAAACACAACACAGTTCCTTTTGCATTCACCAAATGTTGAGCAAAGACACCGAAATGTCTAATATGGTTTGCTACTGGAGGCCATCGCTGGGAAAAAGAACAGGAAGAAGGGGCTTCTTGTTTCTACTAGCTTCTTGTTACTACTAGTAAGGCACCTGTTACTACTAGCGTGGCACTTGTTACTACTAAAATAGTTTGCAAAGACGTGAGTGACCTCCTCCGGGCTTTGGTTGGTGAAAAGCAAGGCCTGAGCGAGAACCGAACGACAGTGCACACGTCCCGGAGCGGAAAATGAAGGCATAGACAGGCTCATCTTCCACGCATCCCAGAAAGAAAACAAGAAACCAACTTCTTTTTCTAAATTTTTTTTGATGAAATATCGCAAACATAGACCCCCAAATAGCAATACTGTGGTAGACGGCACCAACACCCCCCAGGCTCCAAAGTGCACACATGCACCCCTCCTACACTTGAAGTAATGTAAGAACCCCAATAGCTCTCGCTATCTGGGGAGGCATTGTAACTCCAGTGCTTTGCTTCGCTACAAGGAGAACACAGGTTCGACAAACTTGAGAACTGAGGAACGAAAAGCACACAAGAACGAAAGCCAGTAGAATCGAGTGTAAAGGTGAGGGGCAAGCTGCAATTGACGAAGTACAAATATCAGTGGGACCAAAGCCTACAATGTGGGTCACTGCATTTTCCTGAGTGGCCATTACCCTGTCAGCTTGTCAGCTGACTTTCGTAGAAAAGTATCAACCAGCTTTGTTTGATGCCTTTTGAAACAAGTTTCCAGGAAGATGATTCAGAGGAGCCACGGAAACACCACAAGATTGGGGGTTGCTCATCCAATCACAGCAAATTGACTTTAACGAGTAGGAATGGCCTCCAACCTAATAGGAATGGCCTCCAACCCAATAACGATGGCCTCCAACATACTTGCGATGGCCTCCAACCTAATAGTGATGGCCTCCAACCTAATAGGCATGGCCTCCAACCTAATAGTGGGCCTCCAACCTAACAGTGATGGCCTCCAAGCTGATAGCAATGGCCTAACAGCGAAGGCATCGTATTTAAGTTTCTTTTCGGCGAAGCGGAAAGTGCCAGTATTAGAATGCAAGTATTAGTTGGGGGCCATCGCAAGCAGGTTGGAGGCCATTCCCATTAGGTTGGAGGCCATTGCTATTCGGTTGGAGGCCATCGCAAGTAGGTTGGAGGCCATCGCTATGAGGTTGGAGCCATCGCTGTTTCGAACAATGGCGTTTGCGATGAAACAATTTGAGGTGTGAGAACAGGAAGAGGATCCTCAAAAAGATGATGCAAGATAAAAGGAGGGCTCAAAAATGCACATGAGGACGATGGTTTCCAACCCAATAGCAAACTATATGAGACCTTTCATCCTTTTCTGTTTCCAACCTAGATAGCCTCCAACCTGATGCTAAGATGCACATGAGGACGATCAAAATGCTACCACACTCTGATCCGACAAAGTCATGTGCGAGAGCAACATCATATTTCTCTATTGAATGATGTACGCAAAGGAGTGAACCCCCAAGTTTCCATCACGCTGTGGAATTCTGATGCTGGCACGCAAAACAAACACGATGCAAGAATCATGCTAAACTTGTTGAGATAAATGCTAACCACTGATGCAGAACTAAAAGCGTAGCGCGCGTAAAAGCGTCGCGGTCACGCTGCACCAAAAGAGCGCACAAAGTGCAAAACGCAACGAGCAACGCTAGGATCCCAGCACAGTGGCCTGAAATCATTTCGGAGATCTTATGTATTCTGTCCTGCCCGAGGCAACATTCTCCATATATTCTTGTGACGGAATCTTAAGTTTCCCTTAGAATCGAACCAAATCAGAAGCGTGAGCTCTCCTGCGTCCTAGCTAGAAGCTAACTTAGCCTAGTAGCTACTTAATTAACTAGGAGAGGGCAAGAAAATAGTTGTTAAACATGTTTAGCCTTTTTCACGCAACACCCGTAGGCATGTTGTAAAACAGATCAAGCTGCGCCTGACACTCGGACTCTGGGCTTGTGCCCAGCGCTGTCTGCATGACCTCGTGATACAAAAGAGAAAAGAACAAAAGGGAGAGAAAAGAAGAAAGAGAAAAGGGAGACAAGCACAACAGAACCGGCCAAAAGAAAAGGAAGAAAGGAAACAAAGAAGACAATGTTATTTGACCTGCCTTGTTCTTGGCACACACCAGCTTCCCAGGTCTAAGCCGTTTCCTGATTTCCTGGACGCTTTTTTGGCCTCAAAACCTTGCCTCATAGCGGGGGTGTCAAATCTGGATAACCGTGCGAAGCAGTAGGAGCAAGGACGCTACTAGGGGGCTCCTGGCCGTACTACTGGGAGCATTCCTACTACTAGTAACAAGAAGCTACTAGGGGCTCCTGGCATCGCTACTAGTAACAAGGACGCTACTAGGGGCTCCTGGCATCGCTACTAGGAGCAAGGACGCTACTAGGCTTGTGTATGGACCTTGGTGCATTTCGCAAGCACAGTCAGCCTGAAGGACCCTAGAGCAACTCGAGTCGTATCCTACATATGAGCATTTGACGAAAATTCTAATATACATGTACTTTAGTAACGGGCTGCCCGTACTGGTATTGAAATGAGCCAAGCCCTGCAGAACCGATTTGGGCTACCCTATCAGAGAGTGAGTCCAACGCATTGAAGCATAGTAGTCAATCGATATGGGGCCAACAACAAATACTTTTGGCACTGATGACAGACAAGAAGTCTTGTAATTTTTTGGTCTACCACTCATATTCTGGAAGCTTGTCATCCACGCTACTATGATATGTTGTAGCATTTGTTGTTTTTCTTAGTTTTGGAGTTTTGGATGCTGGTCTGTCAAAATTGTTGAGGTTCCCAGCCTCTTGTCTACTTTCCTTTTGGTTTCTAGGGCGAACTCTTGAGTGCAAGCTTCACGAAACCTTACTATAACCCTGGAACTGCTTGCATGAGAACTGTCAGCAAA
>CAXIVM010001357.1:0-10000 GCA_964035705.1 Porites rus | reverse complement strand
ACCTTGTCTTGAAGTACCCTTGGCAGCTAGAAGCATGGCACACCAGGCATGTTTCCGGTCTAAAATTGACTCCCCTGTATAATTCAACATGCACAACAAATGACAATAGACAATTCAACCCCACATTTGAGGAACATGAGGCTCTCCATGGTCTTCGGTTCGTGAGTGGCTGCGACCGGTGTTTCTTCGCTTTGCCTCTTTGGTTCGATCCGGGTCGGTGGAGAAGAGAATCTGGACACTTCCGCCAGAGGCCTCCCGGAGGGAAAAGGAGCACTGGGCCCACTGTTTGGCCCCAAGGAACTGCTTCATATCCCCTGACTGACATGGCTCGAAGCTCTTCCGTATGTGTGTGTGTGTCTACCCCCGCAGGGCGGGTTTTGTCGGGATCTGCTGGGATTTGAAGAGAGCAGTGGTCAACAAAAGCTCTTTCGACCGCAGCGCTGCAGGATGTCCTGTAGAGGTTCCCTTCCTTGCTGGAAAGCAAGGATTGAAAGACTCCTACAGTAGTTCATGTGTCTCATAATGTCTTCAGACATCATAGATCTTTGACGTTGTCAAATAGCGACTTGCACCTGAATCCCCCTAATCGTCCCTGGCTCGACTCTTGCCCCGCGTATGTGCACATCGTCATTGAAAAAGCATCTCACCATCTCACAGGGTGTTGAGTTCTCATCTTCCGTAGCAATCTCCATCTAAGGAAACGGATTCTACTAGCTTCTTGTTACTGCTAGTAAGGCACTTTTTACTAGAAGCGATGCACTTGTTCCTAGTAGCTTATTGTAGTAAGGTTGAGTCAATCCAGCAATAAAATCCACAGCAATAAAACACTCATTGCCTTGTTTTTCACATCTCATTGACTTGGTGTGCTTTCCCCATGTAAACCGATTGATACATATTGATACGAGTATTATCTCTGCATCGAATCGCCCAACAAAACGTGACTGGTCAGACCCCGAGAGTCGGGATACAACGGGTGCTGTTGAGGGATGCTGTTGAGGGAGGCCAACTGGTCAGACCCTCCTTTGCAGGGTTGACACCCAATGGCTCAATCAATGCAAAACACAAAAACAAAAAAACACATTATGATTCTGATGTCGAGTTGTGGGCAACCAGCATGGACTGTGCAAACCAAAGGGTCCATCCTATTTCCGTGCTGGAAGTAAAGCTACTTCTGCGGATACCAACCACCGAATTGTCACACTGGTGTCGCACTCTTTTGATGGAAGAAATCCTGCACCCTCTTGCCAGCAGTGTGAGCAAAACAATGGAGCCCTTCCCCAGTTGGAAGTGCTTTTGGAGCAGCTCCGCCTTCACCAATGAAGGAAGGTCCATTGCCAAGCTATAGGCCCTGGCAGGAGCTCAGCATTCAGCGAAGGTCACTTCCGTGCTGGCCTACAATTCTGCAGTACTTCCTCGCAAGGATCCAAGCTTCAGAGATGGCTTGGATCCAAGCAGGCTCCATGCTTATCTTGGATCCACTCCCAGTCTTTTCCGGCTTTTTCTAAAGACAAAAACATAATCGCAGTAAACAGGATTTCTGCCTGTTTTCTGCCTGTCCTTCTTCTGCTTTCAGAAAGCAACCTGTCGCAGTTTTGATGAAAGTAAAAATCGCTTCGCTGACGGTGTCGGGCACTTCCTGTTCAACACCCAACGGACGCGCCGGGCTGGCGAGTTCCAGTTGCCCACGGTAGCAGCAGCCTGCGAGAGGCTGGGGAACACTCAAAACACATGCCCAACTCGTGTGGTAGTCATCTACCTTCCAATACAACCACCTTGCCATTCCTTTCATCTGGATTAACTCCTGTTCTGTGTCTCCCACTATTAACCAGTCGACAGCTCAACCCTTTCACGCCCTGTTTCTGCCCATCGCACCATGTCGCCCATGGTGAACTTCACCAAGACCAAGTCCTTCTGCAACGCTGGCCCCTGGAAGTCTCCTCGTCAGGGCAATGCAGCAGTAGTTAGGCCAGCTCCAGAGCACCAAATTGGCTGAAGCACAGCAAGCATTCTCGGCATCATGCCAGAATAATTCCTCTCTTCAAAAGCAATCTTTTCCAGGTTCACGCAGAAATACAAACCTAGAACCTCCATGCAGCTCTTCACTCTTCATCTTCAGGCTCCAACGCCTGTCAAGGAGACCTCCAGCCTCACTCCTCCCAACTGACCAGTAGTCGCGACAGCTCAGCTCTCCTGGAACTTCGGTAATTTTCCCAGTGGCCAATTCCGAGTGGTTCTTCCGCCACTGGAGGACACTCCTCATCACCGACCAGGGCGAAGTCTTCTGGGCCTTCTCCTCAGAGCCCAAGAAAGGACCGGAGGAGGCTTTTGGTGTGGGACGAGGTGACCTCGCTGCGTCCGGTTTTTTGTTGCCTGAAAGATCGGGAACTAAATTTTTGGACGTACAAGCTCGGTGTTCAGCCGACAGATCGACGTGAGGGAAAACTTTCTGGGGAAGGTTCCTGGCGGGGATGGGAAGACAAGAACTTCTTCGCCTGTCGGACCAAGTTCTATATGATTTTTTGGGGGGTAGGGTAGACATCCCGATCTTCGAATTACCCGGATTGGAGGAAATAGACCCGAAATACCAATGCAAGAGTCGAGCATTCTTGTCAGGCTTTGCTTCTACTGAACTATGGATGCTTGGAATTAAGTTTGCTTCTGTGTAACATCCCGCTTGTTGATCAAGTTATATCGGCTTGAGTTTTGTATGTTTGGGGAAAAAAGATAAATCTTGAATCAAAGCTGAACAGGTATGTGCATGGAAAACATTGAGATTGTTGAGCAAAGCGATGTTCCAATGGAAGGAGACAATTTCTCTACTAATTGACAACCACCAACATCCATCTCTACAAAAATCCCCTAAAAGTGTTGGAGCCATTTTGTAGAGAAAGACCTGGAAGATTGCACAATTTGGAGGGACCCAAGGCCACTGAGAGCTACAAAATGACATGCGCTGCAACTAGGGTCCCATTTAGTAGTGAAGATGACTCCGCAAAAATCCTCGAAATGTGTGCGTTTCCAAGCACTCACAGATAATCAACAAAATGCATAATAATAAAAAAACATGAACACTATTCAACGCTTTCTGTTCCGTGTGTTGGGGGGCTGAACTGTGTGATTGATGTAAAGTGGACCTAGTTGACAGAAGCAGAGACACCAGCAACACCCAGTAACATCCACATGGTCCCACCACACAGCCTACCTACCAAAGCTACCTCCTCCATCCTCCACCTCTTCCTTTTTCCGTTCCCCCGCCCATTTCTCAAGACTGGCATTTTCACTTCAGCAGCCTTCCTAGCATTGACAAGCTTCCCTGCTCTGCAAAATGGAGGGCCCAACCCTGCCCGCCTCTCAAAGCACCAGCAACAGCCTGGCCGCAACCTACTACCAGAACTCCCTCCTAACCTCCACCTCTTCATTTTTCCTTTTTCTGCCCCTTTCTCAGGACTGACATGTCCACTTCAACCACTTCCTGGTGTTGGTCACAAGCTTCACTCATCTACAGCCCGCGACCCGGGGCCTATGGTTGATGTAAAGTAAGCCTGCTTGAAAGCAAATACCACCAGGAACACTGGTAGCACCCACCAGGCCCTACCAGAGCTACCCTCCATCGTCCACCTCTTCCTCTTTCTCAAGACTTCCACTTCAACCACTTTCCTAGCACTGGTCACCACTGACAAGCTCCCCTACTCTGCAAAACTGGCCCCCAACCCGGGAAAGAAAAGAACACTTTTGTTCAGCGCCAAAAAGAACACTTGTCAGTGCCACAAAGAAAGAGACAAGAGCAAGAAAAATGGGTAAAGTAAAGTAAAATAACAAGCTCAAAAATAGATTAAAAACTGTCGGTTGTCAATGAAGTAATTATATCTTTCTGATCATCCATCATGATTCTCAACTCAATGCAGGACCTCCTCTACAGAACAAAGGGAACCCAACCCCTGATCATGAATCTCCCTTCCATTACAATATGGTTACACCCAACGCTGTTTGCAGCGCACAAAATGCGGGAGCCCAATCACAGGGGTTCCACTACAAAATGATAATATTCTGTAGGGGGGTTAAACCCTTGCATTCTGTAGGCTGAATATCATCGAGGGTCCTGCGCTCAACCTTCTTGCATACATAACACTACCTGGCGCCCCCTTCCAGCCCATGCTTTGTCGGATGAAAGCCAAGCGGCGGTCTCCACGTTCACAGTGACATAGTCCGAATTCACCTGCGCAAGTTCGTTCCATTCTTATTGATGGGCAAGATACTGCCAACACTTGAAATTCCACTTCTCCGTTTATGTATTTCGACTTTTTTGGGGATGTCGATGAACAACAACGGCACGGAGATTCTCAACAACCATGAGACGCGCATACCCCTCTACACAAGCGATACATGCGCCCCTCTTCCCGAAAGAAGACTGGAATCTGAAAAAGAATGAAAAACATCCGCTGAAGGCTAGAGGAGAGTAGACAAACAACAAGCAAATCTCCTGGTTGGAAACCTTTGAATCTGCGGAGAAAAAACATATCATTGTATCATAGCACAATTTGTGAGGTCTATTTTTCCCCCGGAGGGGCGCATCTGCATCATGCGCACACGTTCCTTTGTTGGTTACATAACTTCTTGCTTGCTAACCCCTTTGAGTTCCCCTTACTCTTCCTGCAGTGCACCGAACTCTAGATTATTTCTACCCGCCCGTCCGTCCGCCCCACTCCTTCTCCGACCCAGCTTCCCACCCATCCGCGCCGGAAGCCAGGTACTGGCATTGCTCGAAAAGCCGGCCTGAGGGCCTGGCTGGTACTGGGCGTGTTCCCGCAGTGCCAAACAGGACCGACCACACGACGCAGGAAAACCGGGAAGTTCTACGAAGCCCGGGTCTTCAAAAGAGTTGGTTTTTCGCCACCTGCCAGGTAAAGTTTGCTAGATTTTCAAGAGAGGTGCTGCAACTCGTCCTCTCGGACCTCAACAGCAAAGGTCTGATCGCACTGGGCGGTCTCGGACCTCAACAGCAAGAGCCAGATCGCAGTGGGCACTACCGGACCTCAACAGCCAGCACCAGATCGCAGTGTGCACTCCCGGACCTCAACAGCAAGCGCTCTCACAATACACAACAAACACAAACAACCACAAACACACAACACACAAAAGAAAGCCAACGAAACACAAGCACAACCAAAAACACACAACACGCAACCACAAACACACAACCAACAAAGCACAGCCACAAACAAAATGGTTGAGCGCCGTGGATAAAGAAGACATATAGCACGCCCAACAAGCGCCGGGCCCGGCGCCTAGGCGCCTTTGGAACACTCGTAGCCGCAGCACATCCTCTGCCTTCATTTCTGACCACAACCACAACACACAACACAACACAACACACAACACAACACAACAATAGAAATAATTACCTGTGTGTGGCATTTTGCGTGGCAGGTGGTCACAGGGTCACACTTTGGATAGAATGCCAGCTGCGGACCACGGTGACACCCCGACGCGAACTCCCCAACACTAAAGCAACAACCCCAAACCCGAGGACCGACAAGCAAAATCGAGAACCACAACCCCACCATGGCAACATGCTCCTCACCATGGCATGAAAACAACTGATTGACATGTTATGGTGAGGATCACTTGAAGTAAAGTAATTGGGCCACTATGGAATACATGGTCCGAACATGAAGTCTTTCCAAAGCAGCCAATGCTGCTTTGCTTCCCAGTGCCGAGCTGCCTGGGCTCCACTGCATTGGCGTCCGCTCGGGGTCGCGCCCCGAGACGGTGAAGGTCTCAGGGTTCTTCAAGCACATGGGGTCCCGGCAGAGGGCGTACCTGAAGAGGTCACACCCGAGCCGCTGGCGTCATTGAGGTCTGGAGATTGGTCTCGTTGAATCACATCCTTCCAATTTGATTCAGCACAAGTCTAATATAATAGATTTAGGACGACTCTCCAGGCGTCCCAAAGTTGACCACACAAGAAATCAGGGTTTTGGTACACCACAAAAGAAACGAAGCCAAGCGTCGGAATGAACTCGTCCCTCATGGCAATCTCATCCCCTGGCGTCCAGACCGTCTGGGCAAAGCGAAGAAGTTCGATGTGCGTGGACGACGGGAACCTCGAAATCTTCGTGTCCGAGAAGATGTCAAGGGATTGGAAAAACATGTCACTCGAAAGAATGATCGGGAGAGCAATGAAAGATTTGCTTTCGTACCGGAATCCAGCTTCAGCTCAGCCTTGGTAGACGACAGGAGTGCCAGGCAAGAGGTTAAAGAAGTTGTAGACCTCATGCAGACACTGAAACACCATGCGCAAGTTGGAAGGTCCCAGGGACATCAATCAGCAGTCCCGGGAACAAACATGCAGGGGGAAGAGCGGGAAGAAGACGTCCTGTTCTAGTCCAGAGTCTGAGTCCAGAGTGGTTTGTATAGAGGAAAAATACCAGAGCAGTTCCATGTCCAATTGATGTGGAGTGTCATCGTCTCTGCACTCACTTCCAAGGCATCTCATCCGCCATTTTTCACCGGAGTAGGTGACCATGCCCCTCATGACCCATGCTGTACAGCTTTGCCCAGAAACAACCGCCCCATGAAAGCCTTCCAACTGCCAGACCAGTTGGCAGAAAACCAAGCCTTCCGAGCCTTCCAAGCCTTCCAAGCCATCTTTCAGAGCCGTTCACACCCCGAGCATCGCTGAATGAACGTCCCAGTTCCGGGTCGGGAACAAGGCACAGTGGTCGCCAGCCGGGTGTCGTTATGCAAGCCTCAGGTCGCTCTCTGAAGTCCAAGCCATCCGGTGGTCCCGCAAAAACAGATCGTTCGGTTGCAGCCATGTGTGTGATGGTAGGAAACGACGCAAAGGACCGTTCGGTTTCCTGCCTGTGACCACACTCCATGCTCATGTACTCATGTCCCATCAATAGGCAAGCACTGGAAAATGATCCTGTCGTTCCTCTTGGGCATTCTTGTGGAACTTGGAGAGCAAAAGCAGTTCAAGTGGCCGAGGACGGCTATCTCCCGCCCTGGTGGAGGTGAAATACCAAGTCGCGTTGCATCAAACGGTGGTTGTCGTGATTCCCCAAGACCCAGTTGCCATGACACCAGTCCTGGGGAGGCACTGCAACAGGTGACTGATTCATGCCCAACGAGCATACTAATGATACTCAATATGCGCAAACGAAACTAATTCTGTGAATTGAGACATCCGAATGTTGTCAAAGGGACTCCCACTACACATCCTGGCTGAAGCCTTGGACATACCATATTCCCTACAAGGCACTACTTCTTTCTTCAAAACCTCACCAAGAATGCAGGTTCTTGCACCTTGGCACAAGCTGCAGCACTCAAATTCTAGCAACCTAGATCAACCACCAAGATCACCATGCACCTCTTGCGCCTCTCATCCAACACCCGGAACACGAGCAGAGGGTGCTTTTCTTAGCCCAGAATGGAACCGGACCTAACCCCTTGGCAGGGCCCTACAAAATTATATACTGTAAAACAAATGTGGCATTAATCATGTTGATTGAATTGGGAGTGACTACGGTTTTACCTCTTAAAACAGTGTCCAGCTAATACAGGTCATGATACGGAGGACATGGTGGCCTATCCATTTGTTACCAGCACACACCGCAACCGGTGCGAGTCGGCCATCGGCGGTGAATGCTTGTGCAGGCAGGCAATGGAAACAGCAAAAAGGTTTAATTGCACAACCAACCCCAAAATGATGCCAACTGTTCCTTAAAATGATCTTAAACATTGAAGATTCTCGTCCTTTCACAGCACTTCCTAGGGGTCACCCTCACCAGCGGCCCCCAACCGTCTATCAGCAGCGTCTCCGGCAGGGCAGCGGCGTATGCGCGCACGGCCCGGCGCACGATGGGCGCTTGCCGGAGGTCATTGGGCTCGCCGAAGTCTGCACCCAGCACCTGCGACGTCTCTCGTGGACGCGAAGCCCGGCGGTTCGCCAAAAACCACGAAGAAATGCATCAGGCTTTTAGGCAATGTTGCAGGGATTTTAGGGATCTCCGCCTAGAGGGAGCTGCAGCCTCGCAGAGTTGTGCAATGAATTTAGGCCCCTCTTCTGGGTCCAGAAGGTGCCAATAGCACTTAAAGGGGTCAAACATCAAATATCCATCCGATATCTATCCAATTCATGCCATTTTGGTCCAATTCATGCTATGGTTTTCAGTTGAAGTCATACCTCGAAGTTGAAGGGCACATTGAACTCGGGCTTCTCGGGTGTACCTGCAGTCGCGCTTCTCCCCCGAGTTTCGTGCAAAAGCATGTAAGTTGGAATGGTTTTTTAGTGGGTCACGTTTCGCATCTCTCAGTCGCTCCAGTTCACTCGCCCCAACATCTCAGTCGCTCCAAGGAGCCATAGTACTGCATGAGGTCCTTCAAGGGCGCGTAGATCTCGCCAAACATCACGCGGCCCTCGAACTCGTCCACCTCAGGAGGGGAGCGGCGACCGCGGAGGCTTCGGTCCGTCCACCGGTCGCGGGTCCGTCGGCGGGGTCGCGGTGAAGCTTCTGGGCTTCGGTGGTCTCCATCAGCAGAATGGATATAGGTCAAAATGTACATAGGTCAAATGGGCTTGAGCTTCACATGGAGATCATGGAGAATCTCAACATAGGAACCCCTCCTGGCATTGCTTTGGTGAGTAGATGCAAAGCTCTTCGTTGGGAATCCCCTCATATTGACGCATATTCATGTCCATGGTGTCATAAACCTAAGCACCGCATTTTGCTTGCTCATGGAACCAGCTCGTCCATGTCTTGGTCATGTCTTGGACATCTCCTCCAAAGCTGTCTCCGCTGTGTCCGTGTTTGTAGACAACATAGCTCCACCACGCCCCGCCAAGGATATCCCAGCCAGGTTGAAAACATGCGAAAAACTGGTGCCATGCTCAGAAGACCCGCCAGGCGCTTTTATTTGCTTGGTACGTTCTCTCAGTGTTTCTGATGCGAAATGGAAGAATCCAGCGTGTTTTCCAAGTGCACTGCTTCCACTAAGCTTTCGACCGTTTTGCGCCAGCCCTGGATGATCTCATGGTTCTGCGGATTGTTGTTGGTGTAGTTGTGCACCCTCAGGGCAACCCGCATGTGGTTGGGTGAGGATCCCAAGAACAGTGCAACCTCGTGAGATTTTGCTGAAGAGTCCAAGATGTTGAGTCCTGAAGAGTCCATTCTGTCCCGCATAGCTAGGATGGCGGATGGGATGGCTATGGCATGAGGTGGTCCCCAGACTTTTCGATCGCCTGGCCCGTCGCCGTTCGATCGCCTGGCCGTCGCTGTGTCAGCATGAAGCTACTGTCGGCTCCTTCCGAGAGTTGTCCCATCTCACCAGAGTCCTCCAGTGGAGTGGAACCTCGGTTCCTTCCCACTGCCGGAGACACTGCCGTCTCGACCCGGATTGGAAGCTCCGCTTCCGGCACACCCCACCAGTGGCGCCCGCCCGAGCTGGTAACTTCACGTTTTGCGCCAGAGGAAAGTCCTTGATATAAACGTGAGGAGGTTCCAGTGATGGACTGAATTCTGCACCCAAGGCCCTAACAATCCACGGTCAATTCCGCCAAACCATAGGGTGAGCCGATGGTTTAAGGTGGTGCAGGATTCATCAACCCGATTTTCTTTGGAGGATCTGTGTTGATGTTCCAGTCCAGGCCACATGCAGTTCCAGGCCATCTGAGTCTTGGCACAGCTCTCATTCAGCGCCTGCATGACTTGATGTCTGGGCAGGAAGAGTTGGTTGGACACAGTCCACAAGACAAGAATGCAATGCATAGCGAGTCTACCCCGCCTGTCAGCAGCAGCTTTTTTGGAAGGGGAGTTGAGAGACGGTGTTGTCCTACCTACCTTGACCTCTTGTAATGGCCTCTTGGCACAATTCCCTGCCGCCGGTTCAAGCAAACCCGCATTACAATTGAGCAACTCATCTTTGGAATGCTTTGAGATTTGCTTCCAAGAGCCTTGAGGGAGGTTTAAAATAATGCTAAAACAATCCACATCTATAT
>CAXIVM010001355.1:0-16843 GCA_964035705.1 Porites rus | reverse complement strand
AGCAACAACCTATACAGTTAAGTTCAATTAAGCATAATTATCCCGCACACTCAGATCTCTTATTCTTATCATCTTGAGACGGGGTCATGTTCAACTACGGTCGCCATCCCTATGGTTCCAAGTACTGTAATATATCAGGTGATTAGACTAGAGCTAGGAAGCTCAAACAGCAGTGGTAGTTGATAGCTTTGCCCTTCCCCAATCTGACTTTGCGGCGCACCGCTCCACAGGCTCTGACGATGAACTTGCCCGAGGCCGAGACAGAAGGAAATCAGAAAATAGATGAACACGTGTTCCGACAAAAAGTGCAAACAGGATCAAACAGGTTCGAAAATGGAGGATTAGCAGCGCATCATATCATGCTGTTCAATGATTTGTTGTTTGCGTCTTCCTGATTCCAACCTCAGTGATCTGCTATTCTTTGGAGTCTCACAGGCTCAGTGGCAGAGTGAGACGCCCCTCCCGTCCTTTCCTGGTCGTGCTGGGAGTGTCATGGTAGCAAGTGCTTGGGTGCTTGGAGGAACTCCTACAGGGAGAGCAGGTTACACGACTGCCTGATGTTGCCAAGGTCCGGGACATTTGGACTTAGAAACTTAGTGGACTTGAGAGTGACGAAACAACCTTACCGCCCAAAAAAATCCGCCGACAATTTCTGTCCGAAAAAAACGTTCTTTCGAGGAGAAGAAGCCCTGCAACCGCAGCATTGCAGATGAAGACGGGCAATCCAAAATAGAACCACCTTTGTGAGAATCTTTATCAATCCTGTGGCTGCTCAGAGTAGAAGACGATGTTCCCACAAAGAACTGGAAGGAGCCCGACGCGCCGCGTCCTGATGGCTGCAGACAGAAACATGTTGACGTCCAGACAGGTGCGACAGGACATCGTTTGGTTCGGAGGGGTCAGTCCTTAGTAGCGGCGCCTTCTTTGTTCATGACCGTTTCCAGATTCGTGAGTTCCTTTTGCTCAGGTCGTGGCCTCTTTTTCTGGGACCGAAATGTTTCTGGGACCGAAAAACCAAGGGTGAAAGAGGTCACGAGAGTTGAGTGCTGGATTTGAGCAGCTAATCCCGCAACTTTCCAGCTGCCCTGGCGGCGTTGCCTCGCGAGCGCGTTGCCCCTCAAGGTCGTTCCCCTAGTCTCCGGCATCGCGGAGAAAAAGGCGGCTGGGACGGGTGGCGGGAGTAGGTGCATGCGTTCGTTTGGTCGTAGCCTTCCTCCAACAAACAATCATTTGTATGGTCTCAGAACATCATGCTCTTTCCAGGGGCAAGCCCATTGATATAACCATCTTCGGACGTTGGAAGGAGCTAATTGTAAAATACACACTCATGTCCCTTCGAGGTCCTTTCCACCAGCTCACAAGCTGGTGACCTGTGACGCGGTGAAAGCATGCGAGTTTCAACGAGGTTTTGCTCCAGGACACATGAGTTACTCGTTTTGCTGGAGTAGGTTGAGGGACTGGAATTTATTGGACTGTTGGTAGTCACTGGACTTTCCATATCCATCGGGGTTTGAGCTTGTGGGTGTTGAGATGTTTTGTTTGGTAGGTGGGTTTGTACTGTAGATATCTATGAATGATACGTGCTTGTGTGATCTGTGTGGTAAACATCACGGACATATCCAAGTAGATCCTAAAATAGGGGAGCCCCAAAACTAAAGGGAGACACACGCATCCAGTGGTAGGAGTTTTCCTTCTCACACCAGAGGCCCTGGTCCTTAGGATGTTTCTTGAAGAGTCCCGTTCAGAACGTGTGCCGGATGAAGGGAAAGATGACGGTTCGTTGAAAGAACATGTGCATCGACACAGAGGCTGGCAATCTTCACATACACCCATCAGCCTCTGTGTCCACGGACTGTTTTCTGGGTTCGACCGACCGTCTTGCGGGAGACTGACCCTCTTTCGACCTCCTGGGTTCGGTGCGGACAAGAAAGACCACCCATGGGTTGGGAGGTCCAAAAGCCACACCAATCACTCGATGCATGGACTTTCACACACATTCCTGAGCTGGTTTTCGTTGAGGGAAACAGTCTAAAAGAATGCTGTACAAGGTTTGCCAGAGGATCTTCATCAGGAATCCGACCCCCGACCAAGAAAGGAACACAAAGAATCTGCGAGGACACAAAAAACATGAATAATCTTTAGATATATCCACACATCTATGCTATAGAGGCGATGAGTATGGTCAATCGTCTGGGACTTAGGGTCAAACGTCTTTTCCTCACACTCAGCGTTTATCCTTTGCAGCCACCCTTGTAGAGGCTTGCTTGGGCAGCCGCCCTACAGGCAGGGATCCCGATGCTCCGTGGCGAACACGGGTGTTTGGTCGGTTTCATCCTTTGACACTCGGCTGGGTGACTTGGACCATGCTGGCCTTAGGCCGCCCAAGGACTCAAAATGTATGCCTTTGGTGAGTCCTCGGCAAGCCTCCTCGTTCATCTCGTTGCATGTACATGAAAAGGCATTCCGAATCGGACGTACCAGTGTCGCCCACTAGTCTATTCAAGCCTTCTGTCAACACGCCCACTAGTCCCAGTAGTAAAGAAAACGATGCACCGACGCCCGAGGGCGCGGAGCAGACTCTCCCACTCCCAGCAGCCGGCCACCGGGACCCCGGAAAACGGGACACCCATGTAGTTGTGTGCGTTTTGTTTTTTGGGGTTTTGTTTGGTTTCGTTTGGTTGTTAGTTATATAGTTGGTTATATAGTTACAAATAGGAGCGTGCTTGCTGTTCTGAAATCATTCTAGGTGTTTGCGCTCTCCAATTGGCCAATTCAATGGCCATCAAATCTTTACTACCAGGTACAATGAGAATTTCACTTTGGAAGTGGGAATATTCCCAAATACAATGCAACAGGTTGCCCAGTGGGCCTATCCACAGCACTAAATGCGGCCGATGGGGAGGGGTAGACAGAGGAACGGATATATTTTCACCTGTTAAGATATTTAACACATATTTAATCCTTTGAAACCATTTGAAGCTGATCAGTTGTTGGAACACCTTAATTGATGCTATGAAAACTGGGTTGGACCTGAACTTCTTGAAAAAGCTTAACTCCCGACCAACCCGTAGGTACACGAAATAAACCAGCTAAAAGGGAAGAAAAGCACAGAAAGAAACAGAAACACCATCCTTGAGGGGGGGGCAGGGTGAGCACAGCCAAACCACACCCTCAGCCCGAACCACGACAAGGGGTGAAGAGCAACAAAACAAAACCAAGAGCTCTGCTGACAGTTTTGGGGTGTGGGTTTGGTTCGGGTGCTTGGGGTGCCGTGGGCTGCGCGTCCCCTTGCTCCCCCCTCCCTCACCCGCCCTGCTTGCTTGGGTTGCTTTTCCTGGTCCGTTTGCTTTCTTCTGCTTACCCTGTCTGCTCTTCAGTTTCCGTGACTTCACTTCTGCACGCGTCCACGTGCGGGTATTTCTCCGTTTTTGTGTTCCTTGTTCCGCAGGAGCGTGCGATGGGATGCCCTTGATGGGCAATACCCTTCTCCCACGTTTTGCTCACACGGGATCGATGGTCGGCAGATTTCTTTTTGGAGTGGCCGGCCCATCAACAACATCAGTAGACTCGGGGCTTTCTCGGTGGCTGCGCCATGCAGGAAGCTTTCTGTCCCATGCACTGAAGGCTGGGAGCAGGGGAGCAGGGTTTTTCATCCTCTTATTGCAGTGCAGTTGGTGTATCTTCCATGTTTCGACTCGTGGGATACTTCTGTGGAAACTTTTGAGTTTCCGGCTTCAAGTCATCTTCAGGCTTCAAGTCTTTGGAAAGCTTGCCCCATGCCTGTGATGGTGGGGGAGTTTGCTTCATATGCCCCACATATGGCATGCCAGTGTTTCTACCAGAGGAACGAAGACGTGGTATATTCAGACTGAGCCAGAACCCTTCCCAAACGGATCCGCGTAGGCAAACATTGATTATATAACTTGGTTGTTTTAAAAGTTTTGGGTGGTGAATGTAGGTCATATTTGCACATGAATGGTCCGGTCTTGGTGAAACCATCCTGTAATCGACTTCGCCTGAAATCGAGCATTTGCCCTACGTAGACGATCTGCGACACCTGTAGGGGTGATCGACGTGACACATGACTCACTTTTGTATTGGGGGAGGGATCCCTTTTGGCGTCACTGTCCAAGTCCATCCAAGAGAAACATGTAGACTCTTGATTTTTGATTACATACCACCCCATTTGGATTGTACACCGCATAGGGCATAGGGGACTTGAAATATAAAAAAGAGTCCACGTATCAAAACCAACTCGGAGACCTGGCCGTTGTGGCACATGGTGGAATGCACGGACGGTTGGCGACGGAGTCACCCCGTTGGACGGAGGTGCCTTGGTGGATGCCGTCGCTGTTGGGCAGCTCAGGAAATTCCTGGTCCGTTGGGCCGTTGGGTATTGGAGTGGAATGACCCGGTGCTCCCGAAAGTAGGGTATTGGAACGTGGGCGCCACAGACGATGGGGCTGCGAAAGTGGCGATCCGGAGTGCGACCATCCTGATCCGTAGAGATGCGGAACATGTTCCGCTGTTTTCCATAACATGCCGATGTCAATGACCGGTACTTTGTGTAAGACCCAATGGTCCAGGGTCCCCTCATTCACCCTTTGCAGGGCATGGCAAAGATCCCGGCTGAGCAATTGCGATGGGTAGCTGATCAAGGCAAGGCATTCAGCAGCGTGCAGCAGTGTTGGGAAGATTTTCCAAACGCTGGGTGCGTGTCAAGGAAAACCCCAACAACGGTAGTTTGCAAATGAATGCTTGATGATCCCAGTGAATTAATGCATCAGCGTCTTGCATGGAAGATTCGTTTTTCAATTTTGGGATGCCCGTCATGGCTTGACTCCATGTTGAGAAGCGAATTGACATGAATTGACTTGTCCTGTGTGGTTCAGTCAGTCAAATTTAAATGGAGTTGGCAAAGTGTGCTTCCATGATCTACTGGGCACAGTGAATCAACAAGCGTCTGAACCGATGGTGCCTGCTGCCTAATGATTCCTTTGGTTTTTGCATGCGTTGTGAACACCTATATCCTACTCAGGTATTATGTACATGGTATTACCAAGTTTTTTGCAAATGTTTTCCACCAGGCTTGGACACGGCTCATGGTTTTGACACCATGTGCTCATCTTGCATGACACCGCTGTTCGCCGGCCAGCTTGAGGCCAGCGTTGCTTGGAGGCCAGTGCTGCGAAGATTGAAGTGGTTGTGCTGTGTGGGAGGGACTTGGGAAAGAAATGGACGAAAAGAAGCCTGAGATTTGTGGGAAGACCTCACAAGACCATCCATGAAGCATGTGATTCATAGATTCATTCCAGGCTTCGACGGAGATACTGTAATCTCAAGTTTTTTCTTTTCTGCCGGCGCCTCAGGTGCTTGTCCAAAGACCCGACTTCACTCCTTGCTTTCCGGTGCCTCGGACGCACTCATCGAACAGAAAACCGCACAAACGTCTAGCCTCTCTCAGGATGTTGCTTGTTTCTTTTTTACATGTATTTTTTTGATAGAGAGAACTCACTGACGGGGTGCATTGCACGGAAGAGAGGCCCAATGACCAGGCCCGATGATAGGTGCAGCGACCTTTTGATTCCTTTGCAGCACCCTCTTCTATGATGTAGGCATGTTTCAACAAGGGCAGACTCCCCCTCACCCAATATTTCTGATAGACATTGGAAACGCCGTCCCCTGAATTTTACCTTCACCTTGTTTGTATGAAGGACAGTATAAGATTGTAGAAGGGTTCTCCCTTTTCTTGATTCCTTCAATTCAGGGATCACTTGAACATATCCTTGAGAGTCCTCCTCAATTTGTTACCGCCATGGCTACACAAGGATGTCCCTCAAACTTGATCTTTGTCGTTTGGTCATCCTTATTCGAGTTAGGCCATTGAGGGAGCTTCACACCTGATTTGCACCCACACCAAGAATGGTGCACAAGTTCCATCAGAGGATTTTCACTCGAATCCATCTATTTGCGATCACTTTCTGGTTGTGCCAGTGTAAACTAGAGCGACTGGAGTGACTGGAGATCCCCTCAATGTGACTTCTGGTTGGACATGGCCCCAGAATCCTCTCCTGTCCCGACGGAGGCGACCATCAGGGTGCCCAAGGAGGACTGGCTCCGGCTTTGCCACCTGGTGGCACGCTTGGACAGGGGGGTAGGAAATGGTACGTTGACATATAGGCATCCCTGGAGTAGATAGAATATGATGGGGACTCCGAAAAAAGAATAAACAGCACGCATGCAACCTGGAACCTGGTTTTCGGATTGGTTCGTATGATCCAGAAGGGTTGTACATCACGCAACTGGTGAGTAAACCTCGGTTGTGGTTAAAACGTTTTGTTTTTCGCCTTTACTTGGGATGCTTGAACCGACCAAAATAATGTGTTCAAGTGAGTTGAAATCACCAACCAGAAACCTGTTTCAGTCCAGAGCTCCAAAGTTCATTTACTGTAAGTTCTTTTTTACTAAGTCACAAGCTGCAGGCATTACCAAGTCATTTTCACTTTTTTGGTAGCATTCTTCCACGCACCTATCGACCATGGTCGACTGGGGGATCCTATCATGAGGCTTGTGAGTCCCTACGGTTGTAGACACAAGTCTTGGGACAGATGGCTGCGCAGCTAAGATTCAGTAAAAACCTGCGCCGACAGAGCGCAACCTGATCGTGCCTAGCGAACCAAGGGTTCATGAGCTGCAGAACCGTCCCCGTCAACAGCGTCCCCCCAAACAGGTTAAGCTCATACTGAGAAAGTGAGCTTGTTGCGGAGCAAAGTTACACACATGCAGCAAACATGCGAGGGAAACTAAGCATCGCCGTCAAAAGTGACGGGGAGTTTCAAACATTTGTTTGTGCTAATGGGACCTTATTTGGGATACTCGCTACTGGTGACCCTCAGTCTTTCGAAAAGAACCTGCTCACCTTGACTGCCTTGGCTGAATTACTTGCGATGGCTGGGTTCTTACACAGACGGTTCAAGCAAGCCGTGTTGACCACAGAAAAGCTCTGATGCTTCTGAGAAAACCGATGCTTCTGATTGTTGACTCTCCGATGCTTCTTTTCAAAACTCCGAGAAAGACGTTTCGGCCATCACGTCCAGACGTCTTTAGACTCGCCACCGTCGGTGGCCATCCGAGTCGGCACCGCAATGGCGGGCACCTTTTTCGGACTCGGACTGCCAACGGCACCGTGCCATTGGCACTCGGCGCTGCGACAGGGCTGTTGTCTGAAACCCGTTGTTGTTCCGTTCCAAACACCTGAGTCTAGTGGTGGTATTCCATTGTTCTAAAGCAGTCCTGGATTGGATTATACTGGAATGTTTGAGGTTAATCACGCCCTGAAAGGGTAACGTACAGAACTCTTAAGATGTAACTTTGAAGAAACTGAAGTTCTAATGTCTTGCTTTCCTCCGACTTAAGTCAGATTGCTGTTAACCATAGAGTGCATGATCCCGCGGCATGGATGCATTGCAACATGGCCATGAGTCAAAACGTTTTGGTATGGAACATGTACTCTTGAACATCTCGTTCCATACCCGGAATTCCATACCTCTGGAACAGCATGTTTGTTCGCCGTTCCATACCCATCGTTCCATACCTATGGATTCCTAGTTTACAATTGTTCGAGGTTCAATCAACACGTGCGCTTTGCTTGCTGAAATACATTTACCGTGAGAAACTTGACTGAGATGACACGTCAGGTTTTTTTGGTACAATTTGTTCCATACCCCCGTTCCATACCTGTTCCATACCTTATGGAACAAGGGATCCGTTCCATACCCTATGGAACAGGAAGGTGCGCGATGTTCACCTGAGACCCGGGGTTTTGACGCACACCCACATTACTATGCCTCGAGGCTCTTAACTGAAGCTTATCAACACCTATATATATATATATATATGCTCCTCAATTTCTGCATCCGCAGATATCCACTGGTTGACCTCGTAAGGCTTGCTTGTTGGAACCGCGGCGGACAGTGAGCCACTTATGGAAACATCCCTGCGCAAAGAAAGAAGGGGCTGTGTACTTCCTCACTCAGTAGGAATGGCAAACCATATACCAGGCCTTTTTAGATCTCACGTGCTGTGAGGCTGGTGCGAAGACTCCGCCGTGGAGGTTTCAGTGCACAGCTCAGCAGCACATTTGCGAGTGACCATAGCACTTTAAAATACTTTAGACTTTTTTTTCCCTTTGTGAACCTGCAGGGGCTCTATCGCTGAGTCTTCAAAAGAATGAGTGAAATCCGTGGGTTCGCTCGTTTTGGCAACAAGGCGTGCGTGAAAACCTCTTCGAGCCCTTCTTTAAGCGCAAAAACTGACATGGGGGGTTGTTTGAGACCTACCGTGAAAATGGTTAATACGGTGCCACCTTTCACTTGCAAGCTGTATTTTGTTCCATTTGGATGTGGACCCCCACAGCCATGAGGATATCGTGATACTCTCACTTGGAGTATCTCCACTTGCAACGAAACACCGGTCTCCCAGCTCGTCCCCCAGCTCGGCTTTGTTAAAACCGAAGCCTTTCCAACAGGGATGTAGAAGAAAGAGGAAGATGCTCCACCAAACTCTACTGGGGTTGGACAGTGGGTTGGACATAGATGCTGTTACATGATAGTATCGAAACATACCAGCACCCAAATGCTGGTTATTGGATGGTCAAGTACATGGGTCGGGTGTCTATAAACCACCCAAACTGGGTGCTGGAAACAAAACTCCCTCGACTCTCGATGTATCGAACGGACTCCGTTCTTCACATCGATGCTCTCGGGGTCTCCGAAATGTGACGGACGGAAGTTCGGGTCCCTCGTCGCGAAGGACGTTCACACACCCGGACTGGCCGAGGGTCCATCGTTGCAGTTTCCGCCCAGGAAAGGGGGATGGAGTTTGATCTTGAGGCGCGAGAGAGAGGGCCATTCAAGCAAAAACAGCGACAAGAAAGGAGTTGTATTGGCTTGATGTATCCCACAGAAGGAGAGGCAATGCGAGTCAAGGAGATGTGCGAGGTCAGAGAACTTTATCCACAAACTTCTCCCCATGCTACTCCAGAGCAACGACAGACAGTTCCACAGCAGAGTTTTGGTTGGTCCAGGGCTGCTAAGGTCTGATTGCCAGGTTTTTCGTCCAAATCCCCTTGCCTGGTTTTCCGTTTCCCATCCCAATGAGCCCCTCCAGTTGCATGATTCCACCCCAAAAAGGTCGACAGCGTTGCAGAAGACAGCTAGGGTCAGTAGACCACGTTCATGGCCATGATCAGGGTCCCAAAAGAAACGGCTTTCGCATTTCGACGCTTTCGCATGTTTGGAGCGCTTTTCTCACCCACGTGGTCCGACCGAATCCAGCATCGAAATGGAGGTCCTTGCGATGCTGCAGCTCAATTTCCGTGACAGGCACGCCGGCCCGCGGTTCCAGCCCGCGGGCGGACGTTTGCGCGGTGGGAGCTTTTGGTTCGGAGGATTGGAATCACAAGATTGGAAACATGTATGATGTTCGTCATGTTCATGATCTTCGTGACTTGCAAAACACGCCTTAGACTCGTTTTCTTCGTGAAGGAGCAAGATTCTCCTTCACAGGTCTCCTAGAGTACTTTCTAGGTCACACGGTTCTTTCGTGCTCCAGGTGCTCGGGCGCACTCGACCGGGTTTCCGGGTGCCCGGGTCGGGTTTCCTCGGCCCAGGCGCCAACTAGCACTTCGGCCACCCTTGGCCATGTGGGGTTGCCCTTTCGGACGTGGGCGGCCGAAGGATGTGGGACGGCTGGGCCTGGAGGCACTGCGGGACCTGGAGGGGGTTGGAGGGCTTGGGGAGAAGCTCTTCAGGTGGAAGAAGGGGCAGGTGAAGTGACGATGAGTTCCGGGTGCGAAGGTTTGTGTGTTTTGGAACGGAGACATGCGAAGCTGCACGGGTTTGAAGAGTGTACCGATTTGACAACAAATCCAATCCATGATCAGTTTATCAAGGGTTCAAGTTCCAGCCATGTTTCTTCGCTGCCAACCATTTTGCAGACCTGGGATGGATTGTGCGGGATATGAATGGATATGTTTGTTTGATGAAGCCAATACGCTTGCTCATTTGGTTCATACCTGACCGGGGGGGGTTGCACATGGGTTTGCCTGTGCTGGGCCGGGTCCCGACGTCTGCGCGTCTCGCCTGATGGGCGAGGCCCTCGCGGCGGCCAAGGTGTCAATGCCTCTTCTTCCACGACCTTCGTGTGGTGGGCGAGGCCCCTGCCGCCCTGGGTTTGTCCCTTCATCGAGATTTTACGGCGTCCCCAGTTGTTCCAATTGAAGGGATTGACCCCAGCTGTGCCGAAGAGATCCTTTGACCTCGGGTATGGTGAATTACTATACCATGTTCCATGTCGGGATACCAATAAGTCGGGGTGCCCCTTCCATCCACTCGCGACGGTCATGGGACGTTCCAAGGCCAAAAAGACCCAGACCCGACATGGAACTGCTGGTCGGGGTCATGCAGATGAGTGACCCAGACCTGAGAAAGTGTTCTCGTGCGGCGTAGCTTCTTGCTCCTATAGTAGCGATGCCCATTGTTCCTAGTAGCTTCTTGTTACTAGTAGTAACTTCTTGCTCCGTTCGTAGCGAAGCATCGCCTCCTGCAGGTGGCTGAGACGAAGATCATGGACATCATCTACCAGGCGATATGCTGCGATATGTAGATATGTGTAGAGTCTAGAGGGAAAGGGGCACGAGGGACAGGGATGGGACACTGCTGGAACAGTTTGGGCTTAATGTAGACTGTTGATGAATAAATCACCTCATATTGAGAGGCGTAACGATCCAAATGAGGGGCGGGGTTCTTAGTACCCTAAGAATCCTTGGGCTGTCCATGGCAGGGGTCGGACCCTCCATGGCAGGGGTCCGGGGCCTCAAAACCCTATCTATTTGAGGGCCCGGATTCTTAGGGTAAAGAATATATCAATAATAGAGTTTGCAGCAAGCGTTCTACTGTACTTGCACTTGTATTAAATCGGTGAAGCAAACCGATTGTGGGTCAACCCCCAAACAGGCACCATTTTTCAACACGCTTGCGCCACTTCTTCGACATGAATGGCCGAACGAAAAAACAGAAACTGGCCCACAGACTACAAACCTTCAGCTAAATGAGAGGCTCTTTTCCACCGGTTTGGCCCCCCGTGCCCGTTTCACGCCCACGCCCCGACGCCCCCGGGTCGACGAGGTCTGTGGCCCTGAGATTTTGCTGGAGGCGTTCGAGTTGGAGGAGCTGTTGGGGACGCCGAGACGGGGCGGCGGATCGCCAGCGCCGAACAAGACGGGGCGGAGAGGAAAGGGCGGAGAGAACTCTCGGGGCCGGGAGGAACTATCTCGTCATTGATGTCGATGGTACCCTATAATACTCTGTATATACAGGTCAAATGACGAGGTTTTGGGCACCAGCAAAGTAAAGAACATGCCTTTCCGGGTCACAGAAGCCCATCCTCAAAACAGTCTTGGACTCCCAGAGTGTGATTTTGCTCTTAAGGGAGATGCACCAAAGCACATCTCGGCATCGTTCCTGAATCTCTGACGGCCATGCGGCTGCCCAAATCGACCGGAGCGGGTGCAGCTGGTTGCGAAGGCCGGAAGGCCGAATGGCTTGGTCCTTCCGGGTCATACTGCGCCATGCGTTCGGTGTGGGAGAGCGCTGACCCGAGCGTGGGGCCGCTAAGCCACCGGATGGGTCACCAGCAGCATTTGTTGGAGTTCATGATGCTTCCAGATCAATTCCTGGAAACTTGCCGCCATTGATTGAAACCCGGAAAGTTGACAGTCTTTTCCCAACTGAAGAGAGGCTTTTGCCACCTGCTGCACAGCAATGATTGCAGAGAAAACAGATGAAAAGATATTCTGCATTGCAATCAAGTCATTGGTTGCATGACTTGGATGTCTTGGTGAATGGACCAAGTCCTCTACTCCCGTTTTTTTTTCTCCGGTCTGCCCACCATCTCAGGAGGTGGATGGTGTTCCAGAGGGCCAGCGGCATTGGAGGCCACAAGAAAGAGACTCCAAGGATGTTTTATGGTTCTTTCTCCTGAAAAGGCTTATAACTTGAAACACATGTGCAAGTGCTCTGATAGGAGTCAGAAACGGCGAAATTGAAGATCTTCGAGGGATCCACTAGTGGAGCTGAGAAGAACTCAGGTAAAGGGTTTGGGTTTGGAACACCGCGAGGCTAAGCTGCGAGGCAAAGATGCTCAGCTCCACTGATAAGAGTGGATGGCTTAAACCAACAAACCCAAACTCATGGGAACATTAATATGAAAAAACGGTCACGGTAACATTCTTCCAATGTGGGCGGGAAACATTGGTAAATTACCACCCTGATGTCATAAAACATACCAAAAGTCAACGTCATAAAACGATACCCCAAAACGATTCCCCAACGATACACGAGAGAGTGCAAAAGGGAAGTTCCTTAGACAGTGCCCCATGAGCAAGTCTGCAAAGGGGCAGGCAGGCTTGTGTCTTCTAGTAAAAGAGATCAGATCAGCAAACGAGCGGCAGAAGCCAGCAATGTTGAACTTGCTGGAGCAGCCCTCCGTTCTGTCCTTCCTCACTTCACAGAGCTCACACTTCCAGTGTTTGCAGGGGATGCTCTCAGATCATGAATGATGGCGCATAGGGGTTCCTGTGCTTTTGTTGTTTGTGCGCTCGTGTTTGTGTTTTGTTTGTTACGATCCGTGACGTTCATTGTTGGTGGCAAGACTCCACCATGCGAAACATGCAAAACGATACATACAGTGCTCATTCTACCAAACATTGTAAAACGATACGGGACGTCCTAACTTTGAATGAATACAGCTTAATATTAATAAGCAAGTAATTTAGAAAAGACTAATATGATTCCCATCGTGGTAGTTACAATGGTTCCAATGTGGGGGACAATCGAAAGGCACCTTCCGACCCCCAACCCTCTAAGCACCTTCCGATTCGTCTCGCATCGACCAGAACGGGCTTCTGGAGCGCTCGAAAAGCACCACGAAGCGCCGTGGTCGGGACGCCGTGGTCGGAGCTTTTTTGACGTGGGCTCGACCCCCTGAGGCCCTTGAGCTTCCATATCTCCGGGTTCCAACACCCCACCCAAATCTTCCAAATGGGCTTCGTGGGGTTTCTTTCTTCCGCATCCCTTTCTGAGGCTCTTCTTTGCCTCGGTCGCGAGTGCCTTGGACGAACAGACCGCCTATGGCGCCTACCAGGCTGAAGGGAAGGAGAGGGATTTGCTTATATGTAATGGGGCGCATGGGGGGCCCATGACTCAACCTAAATGACAATGGAAAAGCTATATAGGTACTGTTCGCACAATCCAAGGCGTCACCATTTTTTTGAGCAGCAATGAGTAGACTTGACTCTCGGTCGGTTTTAGTTCCAAGTTGGGGCTGGATTGTGGACCGCCCCGCTGGTTCACTGCTTCACCGGTCAGTCAGATCGTCCGAATCCCCAGTCACCCGCGTCGCTGTGACTCCCTCGTGACTGGGCGGCGACACCAAACGAAACAGTCCAGCGAGGCCGTGAGAGAGGCCGTGAGGGCTGCAGAAATGACCTTGTGCTAGAAGAAAAGGTCTGGCTGAGAATGTGCTGCGACCGTCAGGGGAGGGTGGACGTGTTCATGTTCATGTTTGCCGCACCTGCCCGTCTCGCCCATGATATGGTATGATTGGTATGACATGGTCAGAATCACAATCCGGCTCAGAAGTGGAACGGTCAGACGGAGACCCAATCTCAATGATTCTCTATTTCCCAAGGCTGCAGAATCAAATGGTTGATCCAAAGGTGACGAAGGACCCATCCAAAGGTTAGAAGGACATCCGCCAATCTCGATCCAAAGGCTGCAGATGGAGGGTTTCTCTACGTGTTTGTTGAAGATGCGTCGCAGCTTGACCGGAGACCGGAGACCCTTCTACGACCGGAGACCCGGATGTGGGTGCCCTGGCCATTCACTGAAAAATGAGATGCCCAACTTGTCACTTCAATGACCGACCCGTTTGGAGTGAAAGTGAAACATTGATGCCCAACTTCTAAAAGTTTTGGGAATTCCTCTCGAGTCATGACGTGGGAACTGGTGCAGATGCTGTCTCTTAGAGGGTAGAGCAGCGGGGGAAGTTGGTCTAGGTGGGTTTATCAATTGTATTGCAACTACTATATATATATATAACAACATAGACAAAATGCCATATGTATATTATAGATCTAATTATTTACTGTATCCAACTATCTATCTATCTATCCATCTATCTATCCATGCTTTTAAGGAAGTTGGTAAGTTGATTTGGAAAAGAACTTGATTAAACAGCCTGACTCACGGCCCATCATTCCCGTCAGCTTGCCGGCCGCCACTTCGCACGTGCGAGGTACAGACACGTCGATACCCTGTCCATCATCAATGTTCCGGAGATGGAAAATTTCATTGGATACTGGCGACCTGGCTGATGCTGTGGTACCAGCTGTTTCGGGCTGAAGGGCAAAAGAGACCGAGATGCGGAATCGAGACTGGACTCTTTGGAAGGGCAACATGCTAAGCAGCAGTTGTTGCATGGTGTGGCACCTATACTTCTCTGAGTGCTCCGTGTCCTCCGCGTCCTCCTTGTTGATGTGTCCGACCGGTCCACCTGGTCTCGGTTCGCTCGGCCGGGCAAGGAATGGCGTTCTCCTGGAGAATGCCATGCAGAGGACCGGCTTCAATGTATGGCTACTACTTGGAGGAGCGTGCTGTGCATCTGAGAAGGTTGCGGGATGGGTATGGACCGAGAAAGAATGCAGGCCTGGAGTGCAAAAAGTTTCTGATGCATTTTGAGACTGGATGTGTCGGATGTGTAGTACCAAGCAGCGACTCCAAATATGGAACTTGAAGCTCCAAGGCCTGCCCTGTCAAGAACTGTGGAGTCAATCTTCGCTGGTAAGATCTTGTAAAGATATACAAAGGTCGGGGAATGAGGAGGGGCTGAAAAAAGGTTTGGACTTCCTATGTTAGCCGACTAGTTTTTGTATTTCAATAGGCATGAACAGGGAAGTGTCTTTCCTTGGTACGAATATTTCACGTGTTCTGCCCGCTGATAATGGCCAGATCTGTGGCCGTGAACTATCAAGACACATCAACGATCAACCATCATCAACTCAAGCTCCGCCTTCTCAGGTGACCCAGGAACCCTCCTGACAGGTCGCCACCGGTCGAGCTGTTTTCAAACGTCTCGAAAAAACTCACCCTGTCGAGTCGAGGCCTGCAGAATTGTCCCTGCAAAATAGCCTGTCCTGGCAGGACAAGAACTATGATGAGGGCACTCGAGCCATCATGGAGGCGGGATCGCGAGAAGGACGCCTTTGGTGAGTTGGATTTCGCCCAAGCGGAAGGGAGATTCTGATGTGAATCAGTTTTGATCATTTTTGCACGCCCAGAATCAAACGCCCTGTTGCAGGGTCTGATTACCTGACTCGATTCGGGCAACAGATCATCAAGCTTCACAAAAGCAGCATGGACTCAATGACGAGTGGACCAAACTGATGGATGGCAGATGTCCGCCCATTTCAAAGGACACACACGAGCGACGAGGTATCGGTCCTCACACCGGGCTCTTTTCCGGCCAAAGACCGCGGAGCATTTTCTACCGAAGGATAGGAAGGGGACCAAAAGCTACCGCCGATGATCGCAGCCCAGCGATCGGAGATCATCGGTCCCTGGCATTGCGATGGTTCCCCTGCAGCCAGGTCAGCCATGACCAGCACCGGTGGTTGTCAGGGTTTCACCGTGCCATCGCTTCTCAACGGAGGGACCTTGACTGCGCCACCTGCTAGGGCATCTATGAGCCCTCCCAAGAGCCGACCGCTCAGCGAGGGGAGCGGGGCATGGATCAGGGGACAGCGACGGGCAGTTCCGACGGCAGTCGTTTGGAACCCAATGGGTGAACAACATGAGGCTGCACTGTTGTCATTTAAAAATTCAATGGGAAAGTGATTTCGGCCACTGTCTCCAGGGTGCTCACGCTCCAGGTCATGGAGTTGTTCTCCGCCGAGCCCCAGACACACACAGCTCAACTGCCCACAAATGCATTCCTAGAAATTGAGGATTGACATTGCGGGTCTTCGGCCTGGTGGCTGGCAGAAAGTTTAGATCATTAAGTACTAGCGTACAGTATGAACATGTATGAACCACGCGGCAATTAAATGTACTTTAACTCATACTATTAGATATTGAATATATATATATATATGTTACATAGTATATTAGTGACATCATCATCATCATCATCATCATCATCATCATCATCATCATCATCATCATCATCATCATCATCATCATCATCATCATCATCATCATCATCATCATCTGAACAAGAGAGAACGATTCACGCATTCCCAGATGTGTTTCGATCAACGTCGCTTCCACACTGCCAACGCCACTGACTGGTCGTGGCGAGTCACTCACGCCGCCCAGGATGGTCGGCGAAATCGCCGAGCCCTTGACCGACGATCAGGAAATGGCCCGTGTCAACAGGACGGGGACTAATGACCGACCGATGAGCGACCGATGACTGGATGGAGCCACTCTTTGTGACGTCTGCCATCGCCGGCTTGGGGTGTCCAGCTATGTCCAGCTGGTTTGATGGACGGATGGGCAAACAGGATGTGAGAGTTTACGTTGTTACCTGGGGCGATCCAGAATATGGGGGTGAAAGCAGAGCTGTGCAAGCTCAGCTGAAGCTTCTTAAAGGGCATTCGCTCCCATTGTCAAGCAGCCAGCCTTTCATATGGCAAGTCGCGACACAACACAGTTTCCACATGTTTCCACAAGAAGGTCTCCACACAGGGAATCCACACACTTCGGTGAGGTGGATGCTTCTTACT
>CAXIVM010001354.1:82751-120869 GCA_964035705.1 Porites rus | reverse complement strand
AGCGATGCCCTTTGCTCCTAGTGGCTTCTTGTTACTACTAGTAAGGCACTTGTTACTAGTAGCGTGGCACTTGTTCCTAGTAGCCTCCTTGCTCCTAGTAGCGATGCCCTTTGCTCCTAGTGGCTTCTTGTTACTACTAGTAAGGCACTTGTTACTAGTAGCGTGGCACTTGTTCCTAGTAGCCTCCTTGCTCCTAGTAGCGATGCCCTTTGCTCCTAGTGGCTTCTTGTTACTACTAGTAAGGCACTTGTTACTAGTAGCGTGGCACTTGTTCCTAGTAGCCTCCTTGCTCCTAGTAGCGATGCCCTTTGCTCCTAGTGGCTTCTTGTTACTACTAGTAAGGCACTTGTTACTAGTAGCGTGGCACTTGTTCCTAGTAGCCTCCTTGCTCCTAGTAGCGATGCCCTTTGCTCCTAGTGGCTTCTTGTTACTACTAGTAAGGCACTTGTTACTAGTAGCGTGGCACTTGTTCCTAGTAGCCTCCTTGCTCCTAGTAGCGATGCCCTTTGCTCCTAGTGGCGTTTTCGGTTTCTCTCACGTTCGGCGTTCGTGTTCCGCCCTGGATTGGCCGGTCGGATGGTCGGAGGCATCGGCCCGGCAAACATCCTCACTGGTCAGTTGACACCGTCGCTCGCCATTGTACTCATTTGGGTGCATGGCGGTTGATGAACATGACACACCCCTCTCGCTCTACAACCAGTTTGTCTCAACAAATGTCTCAATTGGCCACGAACCATTTGTCAATATGTGCGCATCAAAGTCACCCAGTCAGTCACAAGATCGGCCCTCAGAAACCAAGATTTGCCATCGAAAAATGGTTGTAATATTAGCTACTTTGGAATCTTCCCCGGCTATGCTTTGTACTGCAAAGTCTTCGTCCCTTGTCAAAAAATCCATTCGACTGCAAGGCATCACAGCACGTGAGAGCACCGATGCCCCAAAAATGACGTCTGAATTGAATGTAGACTCGTAGACCCTTGATTATATTATATTTCAATCCACTCATTATGAAGAGGTTTTCATCAAGACTCCACAAAAAAATCCAGGAAACACCATGAACATGTATGAACCCCTGCCTCCTCCCAAAGAATACCAGCAATCTCTTCAAATACCCAGTAGGGACCTCACGACATTCGTCAAGTAGCTCAAGGACATGTCTATATCGGCTATGGCCTTATTCACGAACCGTGACGAACACGGCAAACAAAAAAGAACAACAACAACAACAACAACCACAACGACAACGACAACGACAACGACAACGACCACAACCACAACCACAACCACCACAACAACAAGAACTAGAACAATATCAACATCAACACCCACATCAACATCAAGAGGAAGAACAAGAACACCTACAATCATCAATTCGCTTCAGCATGTCGGTTGAGCTCCTCAGCTCAACCTCGTCTCGTCACGTCCAACGCCAACTGGGCACCCAACAACCGGTGACTGGCAGGCCAATCGACTTGCACAACGCCTTGACCTGCAGGTGATGGACAAAACACTAAGGACATGGACCATGGATGATTCTGCGAAGCGAAGTATTTGGGTACGACGTATTTCCCGATTCTGTATTTAGAGGAGGCAACATCGTATCGCGTTGACCTGCAGCAGGTACTTAGGTGAACCCTGTGCCTGCTACGTACTTAGCAAGGTTAACATAGTTAGCTAAGTACTTACTAAGTGCTTATTTTGTATCAGGTACTCCTAGGAAAAAAAGTGATGGCACCTCGTGTAAAATCACTTTGGAGATACATGTTTAATTGACACACATTGAAGTTTTTTTGCTTTTTGGATTGAAATGAAATGCAAAAGAGCTACTGAAAGATTTTGTGGTGCTGTGCATTGCATTTTTGCAAAGAGCACCAATAGGAAATATTCCTTATACTAAATCAAAAATGCTTGTTTGGTTGTTTCAATAAAAACATATGTGCATTACAAAATGAAACATTTTTGGTTTGAGAGCAAAACAGCATCGATTCAGCAATTGAAGCATGCATGCAATGCCACAGCCATTACAGCTTGCTCAGAGCTTGGAAGCTTGCAATGCCATGAGGCAGTGGAAGCTTGTTGCCTCAAAGAGAGCAACACAAAGCGTGTTGCTACAAAAAGCTAAGACAGCTTGCATTGACAAAACCAACAATGCTTGCAGTAACATTATTCAAGGAAGGCCTGCAATGCATTGGTTTGTATACAAGCATGAAAGCTTGACATGCCAACTATAAATACCAAAGCCAACAAGACTTGCAATGGCAAAGCTCAAGAAAGCTTGCAATGACAAAGCCAATGCAAAAGATGCTTGGTTTGATAAAGCTAATGCAATATTGGCATTGGCAAAGCCAAGCAGGCTTGCTGCAACAAAGCCAATAGAGGCTTGCAATGACAATGACAAAGCTAAAGTGAAGCTTGCAATGAACCAGCCAAGAAATGCTGCCTGTGGCAAAGCCAGCAGCCTTTTTCTGCATGCAGTGTCACATGGCTGCAATGCTCATTGGCATTGCTTCTTCAAATGCAATCGCACCTGCCAAGGTATCAATGTTCTGACTTTGTTTTTGCTTCTATTGTGCACCAAGGGGCACAGCAAATCAGTTGCAGGCACCAAAGAATGTTCCCCTGCATCCAGCCAGACAGTGGACCCATGCACTTCATCATCCATGTCCAACTGAAAGCTTTTTGCAAAGGCAAAAACATTGCCACAATATGCCACAAAGGCGACCACTTCCACTGCAGAAAAAGGTTTTGCCAGTGCAATGTCTGCCTTGGTGCACATTGCCTTCTCCAGTTTGCACCTTGCAGAAACTTCAAGAAATTCCACTGGTATTTTGTGGCCAAATGTTTTTTCCATTAAAGCATGGAACTCCTTGCTTGCCTTGTGGCCATTGACCAAATGGATTCCTTCTGTAAACAACCCAGGCTGCTTCAAATGGAACAGTTCTTCAGCCAAGCACTCTTGAAGCAATGTTTGCTCATACACCAATGTATTGCAAACTCTGGAAGCAAACTTGCAAATAAATCGGTGCTTCCTCTCCATTGCAAAGCAAGCTGGCAATTTTTTAA
The DNA here is from genome assembly GCA_964035705.1 of Porites rus. Classification (NCBI taxonomy): domain Eukaryota; kingdom Metazoa; phylum Cnidaria; class Anthozoa; order Scleractinia; family Poritidae; genus Porites; species Porites rus. The sequence goes on along the minus strand of CAXIVM010001354.1, from coordinate 117,806 downwards.
ATCTTTGCAGTGCACTGGCCAAATGCAATGTCCAGTGGATCTTTTTGATCATTAAGCTTTCCAACCCTGCGTCAATCCACTTTGCCAAACATTGTTCTGCTGCATCCAATAGGGCCTTAGGAGTGCAAATGCCCCACACTTGGCCCAAGTGCACCAAATCCAAAAGGTTTGCACAGGCCAGGAAAGCTTCACACAGTTTTGGATCAAGAAATCCTTTGGGAAGCAACAATGTTTTCACCAAATGAACCAGAATTGGCACAATTGTCAAGGCTTCACTGGCCTGGCAACCAAATTTCTTGTTTTGTTGGTATTTCTTAACATGTTTGGAATCGAACAAAGTCTTCAAATGTTGTGGCAAGTGCTGTGGGCATATCCACAGTTCCAAGTAATCATGAACCATGGACCAACCAGTGCCAGTAGGAAGATTTGAGCAAATCATATATATGGCCACTTGGATGATACCAGCTGACACCAGGCAATGCATCCAATCATGGCAATGCTGCTTTGCTGGCTGCAATATGTGTGACCACCGTAACTGCTTGTCCAACAGCAGGCAGCATTTTGCATAGGTCAACCCACAAGCTTTTTGCCAAATCTCAAAATGGCCTTTGGGCATTGAATGAAACTTTTTCTTTAGTAGTAGTAGCTGTCATGTAGTTGTTTTGTGGTGTTGCTCTAGTCTATGGCTAGATACAATATTGTATAACTCCTACTTACATCGTTGCAATCCATTGAACTTGTACTGTGCATTAGCAGAGCACTGCTGGTGTTGAACACCCTTGACAATAAAAGCGCACAAACAATAGCAGTGAAGAATCAATAACACATACATCAAAGAAAGCCACTTAGGCTTGCAAAGGCGAAGCCATTGAAAGGCTTGGAATCCAAAGCCATTAAAATGCATATACAAAACCATAATGAAAAAGTAAACATTAAATATGCAAAACAGTCATTTAGGCTTGCAACCTGAAGGCATATAAATATCTTTACAAGATTAACAAATAGTAGTCTAAGCCTAGTTTTAATACTATATTTATAATAAAATTTAGACCAAAAAACATCAATGTCTAAATTCAGTAACTAAATCTAGTTACAATAGCTTCTGTGCCTAGATTCAGCATATGAATCTAGGCACAAGAGCTTCAGTGCCTAGATTCAGCAGCTGAATCTATGCACAAGAGCACACGTGCCTAGATTCAGCAGCTGAATCTAGGCACAAGAGCCCCAGTGCCTAGATTCAGCAGCTGAATCTAGGCACAAGAGCACCAGTGCCTAGATTCAGCAGCTGAATCTACGCACAAGAGCCCCAGTGCCTAGATTCAGCAGCTGAATCTACGCACAAGAGCACCAGTGCCTAGATTCAGCAGCTGAATCTACGCACAAGAGCCCCAGTGCCTAGATTCAGCAGCTGAATCTAGGCACAAGAGCCCCAGTGCCTAGATTCAGCAGCTGAATCTAGGCACAAGAGACTCAGTGCCTAGATTCAGCAGCTGAATCTAGGCACAGGAGCTTCAGTGCCTAGATTCAGCAGCTGAATCTAGGCACAAGAGCCTCAGTTTCCTTACTGTCCTTCACCAAAAACTTGTTGTCCACTGCTTTAGTCATTAAGCGTTGTTTCCTTACTTTCCTTCACCAAATGTCTTGTCCACAGTTTTAGTCCTTAGGTTTTACTTCCTGCATTTCCTTCACCAACAAGTTTGGTCCACAGTTTTAGTCATTAGGTTTTGTTTCCTTACTTTCCTTCACCAACAATTTTTGTCGACTGTTTTAGTCATTGGCTTTTGCGTCCTTACCTTCTCCAAACATTTTTGTCCACAGTTTTAGCCATTAGGTTTTCCTCCTTACTATTCTTCAGTCATTATGTTTTGCTTCCTTACTTTCCTTCACCAACAATTGTTGTCGACTGTTTTAGTCATTAGGTGTTGTTTCCTTACTTTCCTTCTCCAACAATTTTTGTCGACAGTTTTAGCCATTAGGTTTTACTTCCTTAATTTCCTTCACCAAAAAATTCGCGTCGACAGTTTTAGTCATTAGGTGTTGTTTCCTTACTTTCCTTCACCAACAATTTTTGGTCCACAGCTTTAGCCATTAGGTTTTGTTTCCTTACTTTCCTTCACCAAAATTGTTTGGTCCATAGCTTTAGTCATTAGGTTTTGTTTCCTTACTTTCCTTCACCAATATTGTTTGGTACATAGTTTTAGTCATTAGGTTTTGCCTTACTTTCCTTCACCACAAAGTTTGTGTCCACTGTTTTAGTCATTAGGTGTTGTTTCCTTACTTTCCTTCACCAAAATTTTGGTCCTTAGGTTTTACTTCCAGTATTTCCTTCGCCAACAATTTTGGTCCACAGTTTTAGTCATTAGGTTTTGTTTCCTTACTTTCCTTCACCAACAAGTTTTGTCAACAGTTTTAGTCATTGGGTTTTGAGTCCTTACCTTCTCCAAAAGATTTTTGTCCACAGTTTTACCTATTGGGTTTTGCTTCCTAACTATCCTTCACCAAAACACTTTGTAGACAGTTTTAGTCTTTTTTGTTTCCTTACTTTCCTTCACCGAAAAAACTTTTGATCCACAGTTTTAGTCATTAGGTTTTGCTTCCTTACTTTCCTTTACCAACAATTTTTGTCCACAGTTTTAGTCACTGGGTGTTGTGTCCTTACTTTCCTTCACCAAATTTTTTTGGTCCATAGTTTTAGTCATTAGGTTTTGTTTCCTTGTTTTCCTTCACCATTTTTTCCACAGTTTTAGTCCTTAGGTTTTACTTCCTGTATTTCCTTCACCAACAATTTTGGTCCACAGTTTTAGTCATTAGGTTTTGTTTCCTTACTTTCCTTCACCAACAATTTTTGTCGACCGTTTTAGTCATTGGATTTTGCGTCCTTAACTTCTCCAAAGATTTTTGTCCACACTTTTAGTCATTAGGTTTTGCTTCCTTAATATCCTTCACCAAAACATTTTGTAGACAGTTTTAGTCATTTTTGTTTCCTTACTTTTCTTCACCGAAAAACTTTTGATCCACAGTTTTAGTCATTAGGTTGTGCTTCCTTACTTTCCTTCACCGACAATTTTTGTCGACTGTTTTAGTCATCAGGTGTTGTTTCTTTACGTTCCTTCTCCAAAACGTTAAACACGTTCTGTTCACAGTTTTCTCGATTAGGCTTTACTTCCTTATTTTCCTTAACAAAAAATGTTTGTCGACGGTTTTTTCCATTAGGTTTTGTTTCTTTACTTTCCTTCAGCAAAATTTTTTGGTCCACAGCTTTAGCCATTAGGTTTTGTTTCCTTACTTTCTTTCACCAAAATTGTTTTGTCCACTTTTTTAGTCCTTAGGTTTTTCTTTCTTTCATTCACCAAACAGTTTTGGTCCACGGCTTTAGTCATCAAATGCTGTTCCTTACCTTCAACTTTTCACCAATATATTGTCCACAGTTTTAGTCATTAGAGTTTGCTTCCTCAATTCTCACCTTCACCAAAAAAACAACCAATGCTTGCCAAAAAAAGGCAATGCTTCCAAAAGCCCATTAAAGCTTGCTGGCAAAAAAAAGAGCAGCGCAAATAGTTTTAATTAGCAGCGCTGGCTTTAAAAAAAATATCATTATGATAGCTGTTGATTGCTTTCAGCTTGGTGGTGTAAAAAAATGAATCATATTGTATATAAAGACTGTTTGCTGATCTTGCGGTATTTCACTTCTCTGGTAAGTTTTTCGCATTCTTACAAATGTTTTTTTTGAGCAAACAACTACACCAACGAAAGAAACATACTGAGTGGTTGCCAAAAAATATATATTAGATGATTGAAAACATAATGCCTAACTTAGCTAACTTTTGAGCTAACTTAGTTAACTTTTGAGCTAACCACCTGCTAAAAGTTAGCAGAGTTAACAAGTTTAGCCTAACTTGTTTTTCTTTTAGCTAACCTTCTTAAAGGCCCTAACCATTTAGCATGTATATAGCATACTTCTAACATACATCTAACATATGTCTAACATATATCTAGTTAACTCAGACAACCTTTCTAAGTACTTAGCAGGCACAGGGTTCACCTAAGTATGCAAGTTGAAATCCATGGCAGCCACTGGGCCTTCCCAGCCGATACCACAAAAGAAGCAAACATAAGCTGCAGTAGCAGCTCTGCTCTATAGAACGATACAAATACAGCTGCTTCGCACCGTCAGCGACGCGACGTTCCCGTCCACTCCGCAGCTCTCGGCCTGATGGTAACCTCAGCACACGAAGGTCGAGCCCTTGCGACCGGGAATCGTTTCACCTGTAAGCTATACGACCGGTCTTTGCAGCTGACAGGAACGAGTCAGAGAAGGCTACTTAGTAGGTGGAGCCTCTCCTCGGACCCACAACTGCAAACAACAGAGACACGGCACCGACTGTCCGACAGACACCTGTATTGATGTCCGTTTGTAATACCAGGACTGTCTACCCCTTCCCAAACTGTTCCCACCAACCCGTTGGCGGTTTCAGAGCTGGAACTCTCTTCGCCTTCGCCTTCCCCTGGGGGCGACCCACTGAAGGGTTGCTCAACGTCTTCCATGGCCGGGGCCACTTCCGCCGGCTCCATCGGTGCACCTGGCTGGGACGGCGCCGGTCCAAATCACTGGAACGGCAGGCGACGACTGGGCGGGGTTGCAGGCCATGTGAGGAATGAATGCGAATGAAGAACACGTTTCAACTACGATGAATGAGATGAATGGAGGCCACTCAATCTTGAGTCGAACCAGTCTGACGGGTCTGGGTCAACGTCAACTCGAACCACGCCTGGCACCACTTGAACGAAGACAGGCACAACTTGAACCATCATCATGCCTCCGAGCAGGACACCGACATCAATCAAGCCAGGCATGAAAGGGACAAAGTGCTAAAAACATGGCTAAAGGCTAAAGACCGAACAAAAATAGAAAACATAACAAAAACAAATTGGACAAAGCCATGGCCAACTTAAGAGTTCCTGCATGGAACCTGAAGACTTTTGTGCTCAAATCATCGAAGGGTCCGCGAACGGACACGACACGCCTTCCATTCTCGGAACCAGCCTGGTGCGCCGGTGAAAGACTGAAGGTACGTGGTTTTTGCCGAAAAACATGAACGCACACCACTCGAACACGTGTTGGGTTTTTTCATGTGTTTTTTTACTTTTTTAAATAAGGAAATGTATCTGGGTGTGTATATGACAATTCCAATCATCTATCAATGATTCGTCTTGTCATTATCGTCGCCCAGAATTTTTTGTCCGTTCGGGTCTCCCTATTGGGACTCCACACCGGACTCTCTATAATTAGGGTCCTGTAAGGATTTCATCATTTCTTGCTCCGTTGTGGGATGTTTTTTATCGAACAATTCGTGTTTGGGCGTCGATTCGAATCGAAGAATCACGGATCACGGCTGCCATCTTCAATGGGTTCGGCTGCTGAACCCTAAGAGCGCCCAAATGAACCGGTCGCTCCCAATGACCATGGGGACCGTTACGTGACCTGTTCTTCTGAAATGTCCATGGCACCCAAGGCGATCAGTTGAGGCCATAAGTTTCCTCAAAACAAGAGTCCCTTGGCAAAGGGAAGGGACTAGTGACAAGAAGCTACGAACGGGGCTCCTGGCATTACTACTATAGTGGCATTCTTACGTTCGCATCTTCCATTCAAACCTCCCTAGGTCAGACTCCACACCAGACTCCGACCCCGCGCAGGACGACCGAACGCGCCTTTCCCCGAAATCGCCTCGCCCGTTTCGTCCCAGAGGGCTTGAGCCGGTAAAGTGCCGCGTTTCCAAAGTGGACAAGCGTGTTCATTGAAACATCCAGTATACCTGAAAACATGCGAGCGTGTTATTTAATTACCAACTATCCGCAACTCTCGAAAGTGGCTTCGAATGTTCGTCCTATTCCTCACTCAGGCCCCGAACCTCGAACCTCCACTTGTCACTGGATGGGTGGCCTGCGATCGTCGCAGCGCTCCCGCGGGAGGTCCTTTCCTAAAACTGCAAGAAAGGAGCGCAGCCCTTCCGGGCTACCACTGGATACATCGTTTCTCTTCGCAAGAAATTGATACAATTTTGCTTCACGATCTCCAAATGATCTACATCACCAAAGCATAAATGTATGCCGTTGCACTGCTGTGTTGGATCATTGAACTCTCGAAGCAACCGGAGCCAGGAGGAGAAACATTCCACGACGACCCAGGAGAAACGGGAGCCTGTGAGAAGTTTCTCCCAGGCGAGAGTCCACTGGAGCAAGCGCTGAGCTAGAGTCCACTGGAGCAAGCGTGGATACAACATGACTACCTTCAAAGTGACCCTTTGATATCCCAGGATGAGGTCACTTAGGTCTGTACAAGGTCACTTAGAGACTCCAAAGAGGTCACTTTGAAGGTCCTGGAAATAATCCATTACATTGGTGGTGTTGGGGTCAGTGTGTATGCAAAGATTTCATTGGACATCTAGTGTCTGTGACCAAATGGTATTCTTCCACAGCTTCGAAGCTGCGTGTGTTTGCTCTGTGTCACCATTTGGAATGAGAGTCAACCAATACGTCAAACAAGTCATGATTCATGACGTCAAACCCTTCTTGGATTGCCTTGAGCCAAGCTTTGGAGGCCATTGCTCTTAGGTTGGAGGCGATCTTTGCTCACCAACTCTGTAAAAGGTTCACGGCCATCAGCGTCATATCAGAATCGGCCATGAAACTCCTTTCCTTCTCCTTCCCCACATTGCGTAACTTTGCACAACTTTATGACCGAGATATGTTGCAGTATCTGCAACAGTCGTCCAGTTTCTTCCCCTCTCTATCTTCTCCTATCCTGTCCTGAACTCCGACATTGAAGGCGGGAACCCTCAGCAGGCCCATTTCTTTGAACAAGATTAAGCCGATTAAGCTGTGTCTGTTTTACAGAATTGGATGTCTTTTCGTTGCTACAATTCAACCCATGCATTTGCACTTCTCAGTTGTCTCCCAGCGTCAAAACAGATCTCAGCACCCGGCTTCCAAACATCACAGCTTCCATCTCTTAGGTCTTCGGTCTTATTCCGTTTTGAGAGAGAAGCATGGAGGAAGGTCTTATTCCGTTTCTTCTTAGGGCTTCTCTTAGGTCTTCTCTTAGGTCTGCATGGGATGTGCATGGGATGTGGATGATGCCGACGGCATGATGCCGACTGAACTGCACCTGTCGAAAACCGCCTTCGCTCTCTTTTCACTTTGCAACGGTTTGGCGCCGGATGCTGTACAAGTGGGCCAAGGTGTGCAGAAGGAGCATGACAAACATTTGATGGGCGCCTCTGAAGGGAAGTGTTGCATTTTTTGGGCGAATGATTGCCATGTAAAGCTCTGGGGTTTGGATGACTCGATGACCGACATATAAAGTAGCATTGACCAATACGCGTTTCTTCACCAACAAAAACAGTGTTACGGTTGCTCATGAGTTCCTCACGGGTTGCTCTACCGGATGATGGATTGTGGACCAAGACCGGAAGTCTTGGGCATCCAGCTCTCTGCGGTTGACCAACTGCTCAGCAACAAGATGATGATTTCTGTTTCGTTGACCAAACATCAATTCGTGCATTGCGTGAAATCCAGGACCATAAAACATCGAATATCTCAACAAGCGTAATTTTGAGACATTGAGATAACCTCAAAAGTTTTTGAAACACACTAATTAATCATACTTTATCGTAATTAATATAATATACCTAGCACTATACTATAGTGTATACATTATGCACACATGTTTCCTAACTGAACCCTAGAAGTCCAGTTCGACTATATTTTGACTGGCTGAAGTGTTCAGGAAGTTCCCTTTCATCAGGTCCCCTGCCCTCGTCAGACCAGTCTTTTGATAGTCTGACCGACTCCCAAAGTGAATGCTCCCTGGCGTTATGGACTTCAGGCGGTCGGAGCCGTGGCTCCCAACCTCCGCACCGCACTGTGCGCGCGGTGCCAGACCAGCCACGTCTGGTCAGGTAAGCTGATGGAAGATGAAGCCCACGCAGCAAAGGAGGACCACCATGAGGACCTGAAGTGTTCAGCATGTTCGTGCCATGCAAATGGTTGGGTTTGTTGTTGAACACTGAGGCGCACCGGAGCAGTGGTGGTAGGATTCGGTCCTGAGTCCTGAGTCTCAATCCTCGGATTCTCTGCTTCGAGGATCACGACCCCCCCAAAAAAAACAACTGTAACAGTACGACATGTAGAAAGTCAAGCGGAGTTAAAGTACCCCTGATATGAAGACTTTCAGAGTGCTCGATGTTTGCGGTGTTTGCTCGATTACCACGGGTACGGGGAGTTCTTGCAGGGTTGGGCCAAGGATTGGTTGACATTGGTGGAATCGCATTCTTTGAACAGTGTGCAAAGCAAAACCATTGAGTCCAATTCAAGGTACAATATGGTACAATCTACATTCAAAACGTTCACTCATTGCCTTGTATAACATGTTTAAACAGTAGTCCGATTTGACAGACTGTGGATCCATTGTATTCAAATGCTCTTCAGCACCCTGAGGCCGACTCTCAGACCAGTCCTGAACTGGTCAGGCTGATGCTGCCGGTGCTGCCGCTCAGACTCACTTGCTTCCTGCGCAGTGCCACTCATCTTAAGCTGCGAGGGCAATGGCATAAGCTTGCGAGGTAGAATGCCATCCTTGGCTGGAGGAAATCCAACCATTCTCAGAGCAAACGTAAGATAGCACTGGGCCCAAGATCAAAAACATCGGGCCATGCCACAAAACACATCTGGCACGTCCTTCGTTGTGGGTTAGGCAGCAGCTGCAGGCGGCCAACAGCACAAGAGGGCAAAAGCAGTTGACAGCCAGTATTGCACCCAGAAACATCGCAAACACAGTAGAAGTTCGCCAACACAACACCAAGTTCAAAACTGCATGCCCCGCACAGGTTCGCCAACACAACGCCAACACCAACAACAACACACCATCAACAGGGGATTCAACAATAAGCACCAGGTCGGGAAGGCGATGCTTGAAGTTCCAAACGCACCTCCGTCTGGCGCACGTGGCGGCGCATTCTTCTCCTGGTCCTTCTCGCTCCAACCGGTGGAGTGTGTACGGAGCACTCGGGCCCCGAAACAGCTTGGAGATGTCACCGAACGGTGGAGTTCTTGGGCATTGTTCGACGCACGTCAGCGCGTCTTTTCGTGACCACGGAGGATCTTGACAAGCGAGACCGGCATTTCGAGCAAAGGCATGCGAAAACTTCGTCCTGACTCGACTCAGTCTGAAAAAGCGTCTTGCTTCTGCCAAATCGATGGTCTGCAGTCTTGATCCTGCACATGAACATATGATTCTTCAACAGGACAATTCAGGTGTCAATCGTATAGTGCACACCGCTGGTCGAATGAATGGCAATGCGCCACCGATCCGCTGGTGTTGCCAAAACATACCAGGACCTGAAAAAGGGGTGTCCTGTCTGGAGGTTCCTGGGGCGAAACCAGCCAGGTGACCCCAACATGAAGGTGTTGGTAACAACTTATGTAGTCTCTTAAACTTCTAACAATCATACTGTTTTGCTTGTCTACAGGTAGGATATTACGGGGAGTTCTATTTGTGACGGCTAACAGCGTTCAACACCTATTAACACGATCGGCGTCCTCGATCGGCGTCCGCCATCCCGTTGGCCATGGGTCCGGGCCAATTGGCAACAGCACGAGGTGTTCCTCTCGTAGCGCATCACATCCGTCACTCGCCTGGGGGGAACCGTGAACCGTCCGGAACCGTTCCGGAAACCTCGCGCCCGCGCCCGGCCGCGAGTCGTTTTCGTGGTGAGCGGCCCAAGCGTGCGTTGCGTGAGAGTCAGCGTGAGTCTGCTCCATGCGTTTATGGGTAGTGTACGTAGAACAGGTGAGAAGTGTTGGACTTTCACGTTCTTGGATTGGCTATGTTGGGGCCGCATGGCCAAAACATGCCAAAACCACCAGAAAAGCTGGTTGGTGCTTTATTGGGTATCTTCTGGGCTGATTTGGCGATCGAATTCGGCGACAGCGTCCGCTGTCGCTTCGACCTTCATCGGAGTCTGGGGGAGCTTTTGGAGTCACCGAATCAGAACTGCAACGCTGACGTCACCACATGCTCGGAGAGGAACATGACCTCAACTTCCACCTAAACATGTCGGACTCCCACCATGATCGGAGGTTTGTCACCAAAAAGAGCATGCGGCGGCAGCGTCGACATCGAAAAACCAAGGAGCTTATTCAGCGTCTGCATGTCACCTTCCGTCTTGTCGACTTCAGCTGAGAGTGCCTAGAGGAGCGCCGCGCGCCGTAGAATGAAGTCTCTTCATCCGTCAAGACGCTCCGCGCTGTGCAGCACACGGAGAGGTGAACCAAACACACGTTGATGCAGCTGAAGGTCCCTTTTCTCTTCCCAACACACACTCTTTTCACCTCAAGAGACTTCATCACCAAGAGAGTTCAGCATCAAACCCCCAACCAAAACTCCCCAACCAGAACTCCCCAACCCCCCCGAAACCCTCCCAAACACGGATCCACACCCTCCGCACATGGACCCATCCATCCGCGTGCACCCTCTAACCCATCCGACCCATACCCCACCCGAGTGACCTCGGCCCGGAGCCGGTGCCGCTCGGCGGTCTGGCCGATCTGCCGTGCCAAGGGATCCAAGCGACCCAAAGCCTGGCCCACCTGGACGCGGTCGACGTCGCCGGACGCGGTCGACGGAAGCGGGAATCGTCTCGGTCGGTTGGAGGAGGGACCGGTGACCTTGGGCGGACCTGCGGAGTGGGACGGTCCTGCGGAGTGGATTTCACACCTCACCCCGGCGCGTCTCCCCCCCCCCACCGCTCGTCTCGCCGTTCTACCTCACTGAGCTGCTTCTCGATGTCTTCGTCTCGCCGCTTCATGGCGGCCAAGGCATCTTCTTCCTACCGACCCCGCGGAGCGTTTTCCGGATGGAGAGGGACCGGGGCTGCGTACTTGGGTGGTGGAAAAGGAGTAAGAGCTCCATCAGGACGGCCAAGAACATGCGTTTGGTGGATGATTCTGAGGCCAACACCAACACCGTTAAGTGGTCGATGTCTCACATGCTTCAACGGTGAAGTCATGCTGGTGACGGCAGGGTTTCATGTTGGAGAAACCTGCGGTGCAATGATGGGGGGGGGCATCCACACTGAACAAGTGTGGCTGCGAGTTGTGGTGAAGTGGGCATATAGAATTGTATGTGGAGTCAGTCATAATATGAGTTCCATACTTTTCCACCATGTGCCAATCAAATCAGGCTGAAACCGCTACAGTACATGTCTGCGCAAGAACACCTTAAGCATCTTTGACTTGTCTCTGGTTCATGTCCGTGCTCCGCCGAGAAGATCGGTGTTCCGATTCCATCGTCTCCTCCACGGACCCATCGACCGCCACCAGCGAACCAGCGAACCATGCACCATTGGTATACTAGGCGAACAGATCCAAAACGAGAGATGAAGAGAGATGACGAGAGTAGGATGGAGGATTTTTCCCCATGAAAGCATCAGAACACCGCGCTCATCATCGCTCAGTCAACCGCGCTCGGGGCGATCGGTTCGGGAGTAGAGAGATCGGCCCGGCCTGAGCAGTGAGATCTCGACGGGTGTCCTGCCGATGGACATGGTCGGGTAGGTCTGGTTTATAGAAGGGCATGTATGAAAATGAAGGTCCATGAATAGTCATAAGATGTCATAAGTAGTCATAAGTAGTCATATGTCATATTTCCTTGTGGTTCTCGTCATTTCTGTCTTTCATGCTATATAGGAAAGCTCTCCTCCACCTTTTGCATGAGGCAAATCGACGGGATCAATTTGCCGACCCTTCTGCAAAGAGACCGCACCAACAAGTCAAACAGCACTATTGTTTCATGGATTTTAGATGATTTTGTGCTTTGGTTTCCATCGATGTGCTTTGTTTCGATCGGTCTGGTGTCGCTTGGGGCGCTTTGGAGACCCATCCAAGCGCCCAAGACAAACGGGGACCGCCTCGGCACTGGCCCGCGCAGAGTCGCGAAGAGCGGGCAAGTTCTGCTTTCCAAAAAGCTGTGCACTGGGCGCCATGTCCTCACGCGGACACGCCGCGTGGGGATGATGGGATCACAGTGATGTTGCGATGCCGCAGTGAAGAAGGGATTGAACAAGGATTGATTTATCATGATTTGTGGATCATTTTTGGTGGAGATCGCTATGAAACCCTCTACCAGGGAGTGTATAGTAAGAGTGCAAGACCTACACAGGTTCCTCATCACTGGAGCCCGAGCCCGCTTGGTGATGTCAGAAACGGCTCAAAGGCTCCGTGCTCTCCTGAGCTTGTCCGCTCACGAACAGCTCATTCAGCTCATCCACATGCCGCTTCAAGATTCGGATGTCCTCACAACCCAGTGGATTCGAATGTCTCTCCATCCCAGGCCTCGGGGGATCCAGAGAGAAAAGAGCTCTCCATGAGATCATTCTTTTCGAAGTACAGCTCATTCTAGGGAAACATGAGGATAACTTCCAATTTCTATTTGCATTCTGAATGACAAAGTTTGCGTGGAGACCCAAAGCAAGTCACCTGCAGGATGTCCTGAAAAAGATAGGGACAGCTGTGCGTCTCGAACTACTTCACCAAGTCACCATCATCTCACCAAACATCTTCTACACTGACTAGTAACAAGGGTATCGCTACTAGGGGCTCCTGGCCTTACTACTAGGAGCAAGGACGCTACTAGGGGCTCCTGGCATCGCTACTAGGGTCTCCTGGCCTTACTACTAGGAACAAGAAGGTAGTAGGGGCTCCTGGCATCGCTACTAGGGTCTCCTGGCCTTACTACTAGGAACAAGAAGGTAGTAGGGGGTCCTGGCATCGCTACTAGGGTCTCCTGGCCTTACTACTAGGAACAAGAAGGTAGTAGGGCTCCTGGCATCGCTACTAGGGTCTCCTGGCCTTACTACTAGGAACAAGAAGGTAGTAGGGGCTCCTGGCATCGCTACTAGGGTCTCCTGGCCTTACTACTAGGAACAAGAAGGTAGTAGGGGGTCCTGGCATCGCTACTAGGGTCTCCTGGCCTTACTACTAGGAACAAGAAGGTAGTAGGGGCTCCTGGCATCGCTACTAGGGTCTCCTGGCCTTACTACTAGGAACAAGAAGGTAGTAGGGGCTCCTGGCATCGCTACTAGGGTCTCCTGGCCTTACTACTAGGAACAAGAAGGTAGTAGGGGCTCCTGGCATCGCTACTAGGGTCTCCTGGCCTTACTACTAGGAACAAGAAGGTAGTAGGGGCTCCTGGCATCGCTACTAGGGTCTCCTGGCCTTACTACTAGGAACAAGAAGGTAGTAGGGGCTCCTGGCATCGCTACTAGGGTCTCCTGGCCTTACTACTAGGAACAAGAAGGTAGTAGGGGCTCCTGGCATCGCTACTAGGGTCTCATGGCCTTACTACTAGGAACAAGAAGGTAGTAGGGGCTCCTGGCATCGCTACTAGGGTCTCCTGGCCTTACTACTAGGAACAAGAAGGTAGTAGGGGCTCCTGGCATCGCTACTAGGGTCTCCTGGCCTTACTACTAGGAACAAGAAGGTAGTAGGGGCTCCTGGCATCGCTACTAGTAACAAGATGACAAATGGATCTTAACATCCCGGTCTGTTTTTTCAGTGCTCGTCCTGGTACCGCGCTTGAAGCTCCTCCTTCTTCGCTTTGGCACCGCGCTGATTCTGAGCCTCGGATCTCAAACATCGGACGATGAACTCAGGGTAAACAACAACTCCTCAGTGATGTGAGGCTATAAATGTATAAGCTCACAAACTATATACTATACACTCAACTAAGGCTATACAGCTTTAACAATGATATAGTAAACACTTATATGGCTTTGTACACTGTTTATACACTGCTTAAACCATTTACACTGTTTCTACACTTTCATCATGGCTTTTGAAGTTGCTCCTCTTCACGAGCTACACATGCTAGGGCAGGATCATGAAGGATTCCAATGTACAATCATGTATTCCAGTAGACCTACTTCAGTGGAATTCAACACTGAGGACCTTTGCAATTTCGGCCACTGCTTCTGTCGGGTCGCCTTCTTGTGCAACGCTTGGAGCTTGGGCAACGCACGCCTGTCGCACGCTTTACAACTCGCGGGGACGGACCTGGGACCTCGGTGGAATGGTTTTTCAGCTCGGTTTCGGTAGACACGGTTTCGCGAGCGATTTGAGCTGCATGGTCAATATTTCTACACGCCGTCAAGCTTCTTTGGTTGTTTTTTTCATGTTGTACTGTCGGATTTAGACATGATATATCATGATATGACATGATCATTCATTGAGCTGAGACATATCCAAACATGATAGGCACTGCGTCGGTTGGACGCAGTCTCTTTCAGCATTCCGTGGGCTCAGCTACGACTCGCCTCGTCTCGATAAAACATGAATGACTCACGACTTCACATAGAGAGCAAGAAGCATAGCGTTTGAGATCTCAAACACTCCGTATGGAATATGTCTACATACCAGCATTCACAAAGGGGTGCTTAATGGAGGTTCGGAGTGCCCATTATCCACTCACTTAGGGACCAAACACCACCCCGTCTTGTGACTGCTGGTATGTCAACATTGACCCCTCAAACCACCCGAACAGATCGGCAAAAATATCAATTCCAGTCTGATTTCTTGTGCCTGGAGGGTAGAGGATCAAGAAGCTACGAACGGAGCATTTCGGGCATCGCGACACGAACGGGCGGTCGGACGCTACGAACGTAGCTCCTGGCCTTACTACGAACGGAGCAAGAACGCTAGGAACGGAGCTTTAAAACAGTCCTCCGACCGTGTGCTGCGCCTGAGTTCCTCCAACGCTTGCCGCACTGAGTGTCCTTTCTGGATGGTCTCCTGCTTTTCGAGGGAACGTCTGTTGTAAAATCATCGTGCGCATCACATGACTTCACACATAGACTCAGTCTTGAAGCCATGTAATTCATGGTCTGTTTTGCTTATTGTTGTACTATGCTGTAATGTTTCACAGCAATGATACACTTGAAAAACTCGGAAACCTGTGAAGAACCACACCAAGGATATATCTGCAAACCATGAAGTAACTACACTTAGGCGGTCTAGCACGCAGCCATACGCAGCCAGGCTCGTGGTCCACTTCTACAGCTGGCCCCATGGCTGGTTGTGCTGTGCGTTGTCTGGACTAGTCTGCTTGATGTGGCATGTTCGCTGTGGCCATGTGAGGCAATATGCTGCCAAACTGGGTCGTCCTTTATCGGTGGTGAGGATGCCCAGGCATTTGTCGGTTGCTCATGTGAGAAAAACAATGTCCATATGTCAAGAAACACGTGGTGTTTACCCATGTCCATTGCCGCCCGGTCCGTGCAATTGCCGCGCTTGTTGAGGAGCTTCTGCCGGTCGTGGATGTCCTTCCGTGCTTCCTCTAAGAGGACGTAGACCTGCCGGTGCTTCAGGTCGGTCGTGGATGCGGGCGCTGCGACCTTTCGTGGAGGATGTCTTCGTTTTCGCCCGGTCCTATGTCCCACTTGTTACTACTAGCTTCTTGTTACTACTAGTAAGGCACCTGTTACTACTAGCGTGGCACTTGTTTCTATTAGCTTTTTAAAGCCCAGTCCTACTTCAGTAAGGGACCGGGACACTGAGCTTAGAATGGGAGGATGCAGGATAGTGAAGAC
Source organism: Porites rus (assembly GCA_964035705.1). NCBI lineage: Eukaryota > Metazoa > Cnidaria > Anthozoa > Scleractinia > Poritidae > Porites > Porites rus. Next base: position 102,165 of record CAXIVM010001354.1, on the reverse strand, counting down.
GCTTCTTGAAGGGAAACTTAAGAGAGCCAGAGCCTAAATGAGCCCAAACATGACCTCTATTTTGATAGGAAATTGGACCCTATTTTCAGTCGGTTTTTGCTCTAAAATAAATGCTATTGAGTGTTCTAGGTAAACAAATGATTGAACATGTTATAAGATTAGCCTGACGAATTAATATTGTTCCAGACTTTGGTTTCCGATCAAAAACCACGCATCCTGAAGACTTCTCTGACCTGCAGGGTGACCTGCTGTGGTGAACATCGCTGTTCCTGTTCGCTGCTTCGCTTGTCACTCGAGTAGACTTGGTTGGTCGAGGTCGTCATCCACCGTGGCTGGCTGGTCGTCTGGGTTCAGGTCGACGGAAAACTCACGAATCTGATTCAAAGAGAAGCTGATCGAGCCCATCGGTGCTTTGTCCAGCAGTCTTCTACGTAGCTACGTTGCGTCTGAAAACCTGTGAAGCAAACCGTCCTAGCGCATCGGAACGGATGGTGCGGCCTAGTGAAGCAACTCAACGAGTTGAAACATACTGTCCACTCACCGACCCAACAGCACAAACATAGAACGGAACCGATTCCCACACCCCATCGAATTGTGACCCAAAAAGTATCAGTATCATCTGGGCATCCTGCTTCTCTTCGCCAAACCATGCTATCTTGCAGCCTACTAAGCATTTTGGGCTGTGCTGGGGTGCCCCGCTCGCTGCTTTAATCGCAGGAATTCATCCTTGGGCTGGTCCTGCAGTGAAGCATGGGGTTGGTGGCAGGCACCTCGTTCCAGGTCAACGGTCTCCCGTAAAAAACACATACACTTCCCACTAAAAGGACCAACGGCTAAGCTTCCAATATGCTTCCAACGGCTAGGTATAAGTGCACGTTCGTTCGCTTGCACCGTCTTCCGTCGGACCTTCGGACACGTGTGCGACGCATGACCGTTTTCATCGGGCGCCGTCGTCTTCCGCGTTGGAAACGCCGCGTGGCGTTGCGTGGGTGGCGAAGCAAACCAGACCACACGTGGACGGAGCTTTGGCGGCCAGGGGCGTCCGGCGACCGGGACGGTAGATAGCACCTGCGCCCGGCCAAAAGGAGCCCTAGGATGCCCCAGGATATCCCGGCTCGATTCCATGATATCAATGATCAATCACCACCAAGAACCAATCTGCAGCTGGCTCCATACCATTCTGCCCACTCCTCCTTTTTCTTTTCACCACAAGCTTCAGCAATGGCCTCCAATCGCCTTAGCACATTCGGACATGCAATTATACCTTCTGAGGGTGAGAATGGTGAAAACTCAAACATGAATGATCACGTCTAGTAGTGAAAACACGACGTGTATGTTTGCTCCTGTGGCAAACACCATATACTCTGCTGATTGTTCAACCTAGAAACTCATGAAATATCCTCTCGCTGTTCCCGCAATGTTCCTCCCTCACCATGGTTTCACCAAGGAAATCCATAAAACTTCCTGACACGCGAAAACACATACAAAACTGTGGTGGTAAACTGTAAACTCAAAAACTCAAAGCCAAACCATCCACTTCATTCCACTCAAAAACACAGGATCCACACTCACACCTTCAAATGAAACCTCACAAAGAACACAACCAATGTCCTTCACTCCATGTCTTCGAAGTCTGTCCTTTCTTCATTGAACTCCGTCCTTTCCCCCAACCCACCCTTGGAACGCACGCACGCACGCAGCACCGCGGCCGCGGTGTCGCGCGAGGGCTTTCGGTCCAGGTCGTTCGGACGGACCGAGTGACTTGATGAGATCACCGATCCCTTGGAGCTGTGACATCCCATTGGCCCCGCGGCGGATCGGCCGCGAAGGATAGGGCGAATCGGCGCAAAAGACGTGTGGAGTTTTTGTGGGTTTGATGGGCGGCTTAGGATGGCGGGTTAGGGTAGGTATAGGCTATGGAGACCAATTCTGGTTGGGTTGGGCATCGTTTTGCCGCGTTGCTTTCTTTTTAGCACATTGGAACACTTCGATGAGAGGTCACTCTCGGGGAAACAACAAGACAATTGTTGGTTCTCAGCCGGAACCTTTCGGAAGGCCAACTAATTTGGCCGTTCCGGTGACAAACGGCATTTTGTGAAACAACCAGAATGAACACGCTGATAAAGGACACCAAACAACCAAACATGAGAGTATGTATGATGAGAGTATGCGCAATCCGGGTCGCGGTTCACGGCGGCCACTCAGCCACTCAAGATCCTCACCGGCCACTCAGCCACTCAAGATCCTGAGTGGCTGAGTAGCTGAGTGGCTGACACGAAGAAAGCCTGAGTGGCTGAGTGGTTGACAGGGAAGAAATGTCTCAGCGTCTGAGTGGCTGAGAGGAAGACAAGCCTGAGTGGCTGAGTGGCTGACAGGAAGGAAAGTCTGAGTAGCTGAGTGGCTGGTGCCGAGTGGCTGGGTGGAGGTGGTGGTAGTAGTAGTAGTAGTAGTAGTAGCAGTAGTAGGAGTAGGAGTAGCAGCAGCAGTAGTTCTACTACTAATAGTAGGAGTGGTCGGAGCAGTGGAAGTGGTAGTCGTAGTGGTAGTAATACTAGCAGTGGCAGTAGCAGTAGCCACTGTAGGAGGAGCCTTGCCGATCCTCATTGGGCGAAAGAGCTGCTGACAACTGTTACTTTACATCCCAAGAACAATAGGCCCCGTGCTCCAACGAGCAATCAGCCCAGTGCTGTTAGCGTGCGCGTCACCATTTGTGTGCTGCAGCTCACTTGCCGACTGGACTTCGTGCCCACTGCGAATGGTAGTGGAACAGCAGGATCCGTTTCAGAAACGGAGGATTTCCACGGTCTTTCTGTTTTGAATATTATACCTTGCACCTCTAAACCCGGTTGAGCGCTATGGAAATGCAGCTCGAACCCTGGCTTTCCGTATGGGTACACGAGCTCAGCGAGTGCTGCACGGAAACAAACACCTCCGGTGCGCTTCGGCTACGGATCCCTGGGTGAACTCCGACTGGTGGAGGCGCTTTTTTCGCAAAACGATGGACTGAAGACAGCTACTGTAGCTGATAGTGCTTTTGATGGCGCGCGTGAAGGTTCGCTTTTCTTAAATCGTGAGAAGTTGAGATTTGGGCGGGCGAATCATGACTCTTCAGATCAGTTGTCAGTTGTCAGCTTCAGTGATCAGTTGTCAGTTGTCCCCGTACAAATTAGCGTCATGTTGGGGGAGCCATTTGGTAAGAGGACATGTGAAAAGAATGACAAGGCTCTGGTCTGGCTTTACAGGATGGTGGGGCTACACCCCCTAAAAGCCCTAAATCTCGACAAATTCACTCATCTGAATTTGCCCGTATTACTCAAGATTAGACATTACAATTGCCTAGAAAAGCAACTTGCCCACTGGCTAAACCAGGCCAAACGACACTTCCACTGATAATATAACGAGCCTTCCACGACACTTCCACTCGATTCACTCGATGATTCTCGCTTCATGGCCCGTAACGCTACGACCGCTGTGACCTCTTCTTTACCACACGGCCGCTCACACTGACTGGCGAAGGGATTCGTTGCAGAAGAATGGTGACGGCTGACTCAGCATAGTTGTTTTGTTGTGTTTTGTTTGACGGTGGTTGGATAAATCGCCAGCCGGAAACAGGTTCACACAAATACAACATCAATGGATCCAAGTTCTTTATATTTCTTCCATAATCAAAATGACACGATTACTACGCTACACGAGGAGCACAGGCCTGGCTTTTTGGGTTCGCTAGAAGGGTTCTACCAAGAAACTGACATGAGAGGCACAGTACAAACTCAAAGGGTGGGGTGATAATGCCGGTTACAAACTTGATCAGTTATGCATGAAGTCACACCATGATATTGTGTCTTTGAAAGTTCTGCTGCTGGAAGTCGGTATCAATGAGTGGCTGCGCGACTGTAGGATGAGTTTGCGAAAAGGCTTTTTGTATGGTAGTATGCTGCTTCAGCCATTTGGTAGAGACTTCATGATTGCACCCCACACTCACAGGCACAAGCGTATTAACTTACCGTATGATAATATGATATGATGTCGTCCGTTTATGTAGAAATGACCTATTATCATGGCAAGATAACAAAGGAACAATGCAATTTCCATATCGATTTCAGGGACAACTTGTAGAGAGGACTGTCTTACGTGAGCGAACGCATGTGGATCGATCTTGGAGTTTGCCCGGAAAAAGGGCTTTCTATGGATTTCTGATAGAGAACAGATCTTTGATTCGCTTCCCACAACGGGGTTGTGTTGCCAAGGCCAGGCATGCATAGAATCGGAATGATTCGGAATGAAACATCCAAACTCGCACCATGCAAATGTTCACGGGGATAGAACAGTGTCTTAATGTGACATGTGCAATACATTCCGATTTAATTCCAAGCTCTACAAAAGTCAGATTCCATCAAATCAATGGAACATGATATACCGAAGTGATGTTTCTACACTTTTCTACAAAATGAAGAAAGTACAGTTGGGGTTCTACAAAATTAATTTTTCAAAGACCAAAAGAAGCAATGACTAATTGTGCCCTGACCGAATGACCTCTCGTGCTTGTTTGAGCTGGTTTGGCTACAAAATGACCAGGCCCATTGTTTAGCCAAAACCGGTTTTTGAGGTGAAATGATATCCCCAAAAAAACGATATCCCAAACCAGTTACCGGAAGTTGCAAAACTATGTTTTTACAAAAAACGATCCCAACAAATCACCCCATTTGTAGGGTAACTCTGCAAACCTGGTGTTTGGTGCGCAACTCTGCTGTTGGCTGGAAACGGAGCTTGTTTGACAGAGCTTGTTTGACAGACTTTAGTTCTCTCTCATGTTCTCTGCATGCCATGGTTTATCTTCTCCAAACTCTACTTCAGTAATAGATTTGAGCCAAACAGCAGCAACTCAAGCGACTTCAACTTGGGAGTGTCCAAAGCTCAGAGGTCGCCTTTTCGGCTGCAAAACCCACCGGCCTTTTCGGTGGCGAGCTCGGTATGACATGGGCACGGCCGATGTAGAAAACACCAGAGGTGTTGCTTTTGCTAAGTGTCAGGGGCTTTTTTGGGCGTTTGCAGCAAAGAGATGCTGGGGACTTCGGAAACCACTTCCAGATCCCTCCTAGCAACCTGTTTGTTTGGCAAAGGATGGCGTTGGATTGGGTCTCTGAAATGCACCTGGTCTTGCAGGACCTTTGTCCACCAACTGTGGGCGAACCATTTGGGGTGCCCAAATCAACGATAGCTGAAGCAGGCTGAAGCATATTGGATGTGGGTACCAGGATCTTTTGAGCAAGGCAATGGGAACCAGCACGCGTTATCTGACGTGTAAGGACCAGATTTGCAAGCCACAACCTGAAGCAACCTTGGCAGTGACCCTGGTTGACCCCGGCTTCAGGATGTCACTGAATTTCCTCTATGTTTAGGATGTCCACCGAAACCATGGGGACTGGTGGTTGTTTCTGCTTTCTTTAAGCCCCGGAAACGCAACGCGCGCCGCACGACGCACGACGCAGGACCCACTTCACCGGGCGCGTTCCGACCTTTTGGCCAACGACGGTGCAACGCACGGTCCGACGGATGGTGGCTGGGCGGAAGGAGCACTGGTTGCGAGCGCGGCTGAGGTTGAAGTTGCCAAACATTCATTCAATAGCCAGCGGGGGGCATAGAGATGGATCCATGTGCACATAGTTTGGTACGACCCAACTCCAGATTGAGATTCCTGTGTTTCTTCGTGACGCGGGGCAGGATGAAGGTTGTCATTCAGAATCTTGGGTGTGATGACAATTGCCTAAAGTTGTGGAAACAGGTCCTACAAACACAAATACAACTTGGTCCATGGCAAATATATAACCTTCCACAACATCACAACATCATTTCAGCCTTCCTCCGTGCAAGAAAAACACTTCAAAATTGCATCTTCCCCTTGTTGTTTTTTTACATGTTCCATGCGGTACGTACTTCACTGCCAAGGATACCCACCTTGTGGGTTGAAATCAGCTTGACCACCATCCAAACTTGCAGACATGAGCTCCCAAAGAGCATCTGCTCACTTCTTGGCGCAGTGCCATGTGACACATCGGGGGAACCCCAAGCATCAAACTTGCACTTCAAAGCTTTGCAGTGTTCCAAATCCGAACTCCAGTTACCATGTTCATAAGAATTGCTGATTCATGGACTACCAAGAACTACTAGAATTCTTTATTGTTACTAGTAGTTTTTTGTTCCTAATAGCGATGGCCTCCACGTAGTAGCGCCGATTGCTACTAGTAACTTCTAGCTGAAATCGTTCATGTTTCAGCGCTTTGCTGCCAAGTCCTGACCCCGCCCAGTCGCAACAATCTATGAGGTCTCATCTCTGGTCATGTCTCCAGTTTCTGATGTGCGTTCGAAAACAAATATCCAGCATCAGGTCTGTTGATTGTAAGACATGCTCATGCACTGTCGGGAACCAAACCTCGGGAAAGGGAAGCAACCTGATGAAATCATATATTAAATACAGCTTCCACCTCTGTGTACGTACTCGCAGCTGCTGTTGGGGGGCAGCATCGGAACAAGGATCCATTTTGTCGAGGATGTTGCCAATCACCTGTCACCTGCAATCTCTGCTACTACTCCGTGTTGGCACGCGACAAGCTTTCTTCGTAGATTAGGCGCCACATACACAAGGCTTCTCCTTGATGGCGAATTTCGAATTCACTCAACCCCTGTTTAGGGGCTGAAAGAAATCTCTTGGCACGGCTGAGTGAATGCAGGCAGCTCCCAATGCTGGCACTCCGTCCTTTCTGTGTGAACAAGTAGCAAATTCACAAATAGTTGTCGCTTGATCCATCAGACATATTCGTGCAAGGAACCTATAAAACACCAGCGAGGCGAATTCAAAAGACCCAGCAGGTGAGATCTGCCCACATTGACCATATATGTCCTCGCTGCCGCTACATGCTAAAGCCTTCCAGTGGCCACAGGCCGCAGTTATAGGTCTATATTCAACCACCCTTTGGGGATTGTGCCATCTACTCTCAATCCACGATGATTAAAAACACTGAAGACTTCCGGACGTCATGCAACGTCATACGTTGTGACGGGAAAAAGAAAGGGCTGCATCGGTGTGTTCTCTCTAGACGGTCTCTAACAAGCTTTTCGATTAGACTCCAAGTGGATCCAAAATGCACTCTCAGGAGGTAGTTGGAGTGGAATGGCATGATCATAATGTAGTCCCTTGATTTATAAACCCCCCCCTCCCCCCCTCAACAACCAAGGCCTCCAAAATAATGTATAAGAAAATCAATCAATTGATAATTAAATAAGGAATCCTTAGCTAGCTACCTCTAGAGCTACTCTGGCAATATTAAATTAAAAGGAAATAAGAATTCCTAACTTTGAAGACATCTGGAATATTAATTACAATAAAAGGGAATGAATCAATGGAAGTAGAACTAACTGTTTAAATTTCAATGGAAATCTCAATCCAAAGACCTGCAAAATCATTCAATCTCAATGGAAATCTCAAAAGTTTAAAAAGAAATCTCCATCCAAAAGCCTCCAAAAGCATTAAATCTCAATGGAAATCTCACAAATTTTGAATAGAAATCTCTATCCAAAAGCATCCACAAAAGCATCAAATCTCAATGGAAATCTCAAATGTTTTAATAGAAATCTCCATCCCAAAGCCTCCAAAAGCATCAAATCTCAATGGAAATCTCCAAATTTTAAATAGAAATCTCCATCCAAAAGCCTCCAAAAGCATCAAATCTCAATGGAAACCTTCAAATGTTTAATGGGCATCTTCATCAAAAGGCATCCAAAAGCATCAAATCTCAATGGAAATCTTCAAATGTTTAATGGAGCACTATAAAGAAAGAGGATTTTATAAAGAAAGTGCGCACTGACTTTTGGAAACTTTTGGAAAGCTTCACAGCTAAAGAGCTTAGGAAAAGTAAATAAGGAATAGAGGGTGAGTAAAGCAAATCAAAAGGCAAAGAAAAGGAAACACAGATTTAAAGCCTCAAATCTCTAGACATTATTCTAGGCCCCCCCCTAAATAATGTCAGAAAGCTGCTTGCTGGACTACCCCCTTTGCTTGAATGCAAATCAAAAGGCAAAGAAAAGGGAACACAGATTTAAAGCCTCAAATCTCTAGACATTATTCTAGGGCCCCCCCCCTAAATAATGTCAGAAAGCTGCTTGCTGGACTACCCCCTTTGCTTGATTGATTTTGTTTTTCAATACTTTTGAATAAGGGATTTTATAAAGAAAGTGCGCACTGACTTTTGGAAACTTTTGGAAAGCTTCACGACTAAAGAGCTTAGGAAAAGTAAATAAGGAATACAGGGTGAGTAAAGCAAATCAAAAGGCAAAGAAAAGGAAACACAGATTTTAAGCCTCAAATCTCTAGACATTATTCTAGGGCCTCCCCCTAAATAATGTCAGAAAGCTGCTTGCTGGACTACCCCCTTTGCTTGATTGATTTTTTTGTTTTCAATACTTTTGAATAAGGGATTTTAAAAAGAAAGTGCGCACTGACTTTTGGAAACTTTTGGAAAGCTTCACAACTAAAGAGCTTAGGAAAAGTAAATAAGGAATAGAGGGTGAGTAAAGCAAATCAAAAGGCAAAGAAAAGGAAACACAGATTTAAAGCCTCAAATCTCTAGACATTATTCTAGGCCCCCCCCCTAAATAATGTCAGAAAGCTGCTTGCTGGACTACCCCCTTTGCTTGAATGCAAATCAAAAGGCAAAGAAAAGGGAACACAGATTTAAAGCCTCAAATCTCTAGACATTATTCTAGGGCCCCCCCCCTAAATAATGTCAGAAAGCTGCTTGCTGGACTACCCCCTTTGCTTGATTGATTTTTTTGTTTTTCAATACTTTTGAATAAGGGATTTTATAAAGAAAGTGCGCACTGACTTTTGGAAACTTTTGGAAAGCTTCACAACTAAAGAGCTTAGGAAAAGTAAATAAGGAATACAGGGTGAGTAAAGCAAATCAAAAGGCAAAGAAAAGGAAATCTCCAAATTTTCAATAGAAATCTCCATCCCAAAGCCTCCAAAAGCATCAAATCTCAATGGAAATCTCCAAATTTTTTAATAGAAATCTCCATCCAAAAGCCTCCAAAAGCATCCAATCTCAATGGAAATCTCCAAATTTTTAATAGAAATCTCCATCCAAAAGCTTGCAAAAGCATCAAATCTCAATGGAAATCTCCAAATGTTTAATAGAAATCTCAATCCAAAACCCTGTAAGATAAGCAAATCCCAGCAAATTCAAAAGGGAAAAAGTAACTATAACAAAAAAATCCACTACAACTACCCCTCCAAAAAAAAAGACATTATTCTAGGGGCCTTTATAAATCAGTGCAGGGGAAAAAAAGACATAATTCTAGGGGGGTTTATAAATCTGAGGGGTACATTACATGGTGTTTGTCGCCAACTGCATGATGAGAAAGTTTTGATTTACATGGTCTATATGTATATAATTAATTGAATTCCACGCCGATCTATCCTCCACCCTTCAAATGCCGATGCACGCTCGCGATCTCGCCGACATCCGCGCTCGACCTCCGATCGCCGTTTTTCCCTCATCGAGCTCTTGATCGCGATCTCCGGCGCCAGCCGAGGTCCTCAGCTTCAGCGACTTTTGTGCATGGTGCACCTGGGCTGGGCCCAATGAAGGATACAGTGCCCCATATTGCCCCACCTCAGGTATTACCTTGAAGAAACCAGTCAAAATAATCACAAAGACTTGTTGATCAAATTGTGGGGCAGCCACTAAACCATTGTTCCAAAGCCACAAAGACGTTGGTGACTGGCAGCCCAGCAACTTCACGTGGCCAATCCAGTCTAGACTGCCAAAGCGATGATACTTGCGGCAACCAATTCCTTTAGGTCATGCAGGATCAAACTGATTGCCAACAGGGCTACAACCGTAAAAACGAGTTGAAAATAGCAATAAATTGGTGCAAGGGGCGGTCGTGAACTTGCCACGGCGCCAGCTCCTGGAATGCCTTGGGGGTGAGCTCAACTTATGAGTTCGAGTCAGATTTGTTTTGGGAACCCACATCCTACTCACTAGGCTCAAAGCTTTTCAAAGTTCAGAATCAAAGCATTAATTTTTGGTCGTGCAGGCCACCAACGCCTTTCCACCAAAGTGCTTCACTGGCCAGGCCTATATAGCTAGCCAAGCACATCTCCTCACCCACGCATGGTCCAGTGTGCGCCAGTACCATGCTCAACACCAAGCATCCCCTAGAGGAATGGTTTTTCTCAACTGTGGGTGAGCCAAAACTTCACAAGCGGAAAGGCAAGACGAGACTCACAATGCCGCTTAGGGGCCACACTGCTCGGATTCATCATGAAAGGAAGCAACAATGCGCCTGGGGTTGGAAAAGGGGGGATGGTCCAGGGACAATTGCGTCGGCAGTGCTGCCAGTCGGTCTAGTGACTCTAGTCTAGCGTCTTTAACCGTCGACGAGCTGGAGGAGCACGCTCGAATCTCGAATGAAGCCAGATCAACTTCGCGGCTGCCAGCCCGCGTGAAGCATCAAACCAATAGGAGAGCGGCGCAGAGTGGGCCAAGTGCATACAGCAGGATGATGGCCGTCAAGGGCGCTGGGGAGGTCACTCCGGGTGTGGCTTTGCAAAGGCCGGTGCTCGCAATCAACTGCCCATTGCGTGGCACCGCGTTCAAGCGCTTTCCGCTCCAAGCGAGAGTTGGAAGAAAAGGTGCGGTGAGTGTACTTTGGCCTCCGGCCACCTACACGCAGTTGGCCATGTGAAGAAATGGTGAGCAAGGAAAAGGCTTCTGGCACTCTGGCAGCAAAAGCTGCTTGCGAGACATCAAGCCACCGTTGTGTTTCACCGTGCTGGCAAATTTCAAAGAACACAGGAGCTCAGTATGGACGATAGGGTCATGACCAACACTGATATGACACAGGTGATTTGGGCAGATGTCCACTGCTCTATGAAGCTTACTGAGGACTCCTACACGTGCAAGGTCTTCAGTTGAACCTTCCAGACCACAGCAGGCTTGTCTATGACAAAGTGGCCAACCAAAAAACCAGCCCGGGTGTTGGAAGGCTTCTCAGGTCTGTGGGTCTTGTCTCGGTTCATATCGGTTCCCTGTCTTTCAATCACGTCAAAGAGACCTGAATGTCTTTCATGGCCGGAATTTATGACCCTTCAAGTGCTCAGAGCAGGCCAACAACACCTCCGTGATGAGATGGTAGTTTCTCTCAAGGCCGTCCTCTTAGACCTTGTTGGTACGACATACACTACCCTTGCATTGCAAGTGCATGCAGGTGGGCCACGGCCTCCCGGTCACAGCAGAGGTTCGCTGCCTCGTGGGCCCCGATAGCAACGACACCCGCATTGTCGTTGCCCTCCACGGTTCCGAGAACCCGGCCACCGCGTCCAAGACGGCGGGCACGCCGGGCTCCGGGGCCCGCTGCTCCGGTTTCCAGGCACAGCGTCTCCACGTCCCACACACCTCGTCAGCCGCAGTGTCGTTGCTGCTCCGTCTCAGCTTCAACTTCTGAGGTCGCCACGTTCCACGCCCCGCTCCACCGCCGTCCACAGGACGCGGCGAGCCGGAACCACGCGCGGTCGTGCCTGTCAGCCACGTCAACAACACAGAAAGTCTCTGTGTGTCTGCACCTGACGGATATCCAACTGTTAATCTTTTGCTTTTTCTCTTTGTTGCTTGCTTTCTGTGTTTCTTTGTTTCATTTCTTCCTTTTGGTTTTCTTTCTTTCTCGGTTTCTTTCCTGCTGTGTCTCTCTCTCGCTCTCTCTCTCTCTCTCTTTCTTTCTCTCTCTCTCTCTCTCTTTCTCTTTCTCTCCGTCCCTCCGCTATTTTGCCTTTGGCGCTGCACGTGACGGCGCCCGGGCCGGAGCCCGCGCGGCCGCGCTGCGCGCGAACTCCACTGCACCTGCATGGCCCCAGTTCCAGTCCACAATGGGCCTGTCCTGGAGAAGATAGCTAGACATTGCCTCACCTTTCGGGCCAAGCAACCTTAAGGCACATGACATCCGGTATACGGTTCTTTCCACATAGGCCTTGATTCGATTCAAAATGATCTGAGCATCTGCCTCATGAATTAGCAGATGGGCATCCTAGACACCTAGCAAAAGTGACCAAGACAAAGAGAAATCCCAACCCACTAATTTAGGTGAACGCACGCCAGAGCTGGTGTGAGCTGAGGGAATGGGTGGGCAATGCAAAGTGGTCAGCAGGCTCACGAATTCCAGCGCTGCTGTAGGAGTGGGTCAAAGCCCATAACTTGCAAAAATTTGGATACCAGTAACATCCATCACTGACAGAACAACAAAGTCGAACAATCATTCCGGAAGCCCCTTTCCTGGCAGCTAGGCGAAGCAGGCCCATTGCCACCAGACATGGGTCAGAGGCAAAGCCACAGTTTCATCCAACATAAACATCTGGCGTTGGTACCGTGATGTACCATGCTTAGAGGCTAGAACTCCAAATTGTATCTTTTCAAGGTCTACTCACAGCATGCACATGACTGAAACCTTCAGAACACGTAGTTTGACCTCCAAAAACTGCATGCGGAGGAAGAAAATGGGCAAACTTCATGCTCAAACACTGTTTTCCTGACTACATTCTCAGAAGAGTCGGATCCTCAGGGACTAACTAGTTGCAGCAGTGTTCACTCTGACTTTGAAAAGTAGGCAACACAAAAGATACCAACAGTTCATGTTCATGCAAGTGACCTCCTCAATCGGTCTAAACTCCTACCTTTCAGGTGATAAAAAGTCAAGTCCACCTAAGCCTGATGTGTCGTGTCGGGACTTCAACCCTTCAAGCAGTTTCAATCCAACACTTTACATAAGGGTGCAACCGGTTAAGGACACCAGGAAGGCTCTAGCGCTGCTGGCTTCGCGCTGGGATTATCAGGCTCAATCAAACCATGAGTGTGATCCATCATTTCTTGTCTCCAAGGGTAAACAAAAGCTTGTTTCTACTGTCACCAGTACCAAGGTGCTGTGTTCGGCCATCTTCTTCAACAGTTCGGGGTTTCTGCACGCGGTTTTGCTCGCTTCATTCTGGAATTTCGGCCATGTTCTGCTGAAAGTGCACATTGTTGACGTGCAAACTGCCCAAACACTGCTGCAGTAGAAGCCGATGTGCAAACGGCTCTGCAAACGGGCCTACTTTGCTTCTGCCCGTAAGATGAACTTCGACGGCCGGCCCTGGCCCTTTTTGGAGGGTTCCCATACAAAAACGGAGGATTTCCACTGCACGAATATGACTGAAGCTTCAAATTAGTCCAAACAAGTGGAACCAACATGACTCTCTGGGTGGTCCTTCCCATGTGGACCTCCGGAGGTTACTACCTCTCCGGTGGAAGGCCCCATGTGTCATGGGATCGATCTGACATGATCTGACCGAGTTCTCGGCTCCCACCGGAACGGACTTACCGCGGCAAGTCGAGACGCCGTGAACGCCGCAGTCGACGCTGAGTGCCGTGTCTTCTGCCTCACATCAGAGTGCATTGATCCGTGCAACGATCTGTGCAGCGGTCACATCGGTCTCCTCCTCCACCGGCCCTGCAGGTCACGAAACTCGCCGACCGAAACACGGAGGGCGACGTCCCGGAAAGACGCCTCGTTCATTCCTGAGATCGTGGGGTTCACTTCGAAGGATGCAGGCGAACCAGGAAACGTGACGTTCTTTTGGGGTTCGCATGCATAAACAAGAAACCATGTTCTATCAAGTTTCTGGCCACCCCTAACGCCATTGACCTACCAGGGGGGACCGTTGGACTGCGCATTGGAGATGTGACACGGACATCACGGCAGAGTGAAGCCTGCTTTGCCACAGGGCTTTCCACATTAAAGGAAAGAGGGACGGATCCACCATTCAGGTCTCCAATGTTATGTCCAACGTGCTATAGCTGGCCGCTCTAAAGTCCGCAAAACATGGGAAGTCTTCACCAGTCCAACCGAGAAAGCGCTCCCAGTCGCGCTCCAAGTCACGCTGGTCGCCCGTCTTCACCAGTCCACGCTCCGCTCCATGCGTGGACACGCCGGGCGCGGTGGTCGCCTCGGTTGCTCCACTTCGAAGTGCTGTCGACCACGGCCGCGCCGGTCCTGGCGGAAGGGTTTAAGCCCACGTCCGGACAGCAGGTTCTAGAGGGTGATCTTCAAGTCAGGGAAAGCTCGGAGAGCCTGAGGTTTCTGCCCACACATAAATGGTGCTTTTGTTTATCATGTCGTCAGGTTGTGTTATTTCATTTTTGCGTCTGAGCTTTCAATACTCTCTCCAAGGTCGCGTCGTGCATGGAGCCTCTTGGAGCCTCTTCTTTCTCAAACTGTCCTGCTCATCATCGGAATCGTCATGGCCCTTGGCAGGAATGAGAGGTCGCTTGGCATGAAACATGGTGTGTGTGGAAAGTTTAGAAATAGATGAAGACTTATATCATTACGAGCTTTGATGGACCAATAGATGAATCCTGAACTGATAGATAGAAGAACTGTTTGTACCCGGCCGCGTGGATTTCCAACCCAATTTCACTTCAGGATGCGATCTCTTCACTCCAGTCCATATCCTCACAAAGGTCACCCAGTCCAGTCTCCTGTAACTTCATGTTCAGGATATCGATCTTTTTGCTAAAAGCAACCATCATCTTCTCTTCTCGTTCCCCACCCCAAACAACCTCACCCCCATAACCGCATGTTTGCAACGCTCCTTCACCGCCTTCGCGAAAGCTCCTGACAACCTCCCGCGGTGGTTCGCTCCTACCACCGCCGTACCGCGCGGAACGCTCGCCGCCGCGTCGGGGAAGCGCTGGCGGCCCCGGCTGGGTGTCGGTTGTCCCAAACCTCGGAGCGTCTCGAGGGCTGGTACCTCGTCAAAGGCACGGCCGTGAGAAGGCGCCGGCGAACGAACGGCACGGTGGTTGGTTCCACGGCCAAAGGAGGTGCGGCACGGTGAGTTGAGAAAGAGGTGTTTTGGTCCTTTTGGTCCAAATTGGTTCCAACGTGTTCCAAACAAACGACAGAATGACCCTTTCATGATCTTTCATACGTCGAGTGCAGGAGAAACGGCCTCCATCAAGTCCATCGGACGCAACGCGTACGCCCGCGTCGACCGACCTCCCCGGAGCGGGAGCACGTCACCACGGGTCTCGGTGGAGACTGGGTAGACCTGGGAGGAACTGCTGGATATCAAACCATGATCTCCAAAAAAAGGAGATACTAAAGGAGCTGCATAAGGACAACAACTACCTATCAGCACCTTCATTCCGGGGTCGCTGGTTTCGCCCCAGCCCACCACTAAGGGACCTCCAGACAGGACACCCATTGAAGGTCCAGGTATATACTGCACGACAGATCCACAAAGAACACCTGCAAAGTTTCGTCGAAGGCATTTTTCCCACGGTCCTCCTAGGACGACACCGGACAACTCTCGGACGAACAGGCAGTTCTGAGTCGGACGTCACCAAGTCGCAGCAAAAACACATCAAGTCGCGTCGACATCCTATTAAGAGTGGATGATAGTAATAGGACAAACCCAAACTTAAAGGTTCATTTTGGTTCAGATTGCAATTTGACATCAAGCAGTTTGATGTTCTCTATATCTGTGGTCGTGACATGTTGTGACAAACTCCCTGTGACAATTTCCGGAGAGCCCCTCTCAAAAAGGATATGGTCCTCGGCTTGTGTGCTGTGGTTGTTTGTTGTGGTTGTGGTTGTGTGTTTGTGGCTGTGTGATTGTGTGTTTGTAGTTGTGGTTGTGGTTGTGGTTGTGTCTTTGTGGATGTGTGTTTGTAGTTGTGGTTGTGGTTGTGTCTTTGTGATTGTGTGTTTGTGGATGTGTGTTTGTGGTTGTGTGTTTGTGGTCGTGTTTGTTGCTGTGTTTGTAATTGGGTGTTTGTTGTTTTTTTGCTGTGGTTGAGGTCCGGCAGGGAACACTGGGCGTGGATGGTCGTGGTTGAGGTCCGGTGGAGGAGGACGAGGAGGAGAAGAAGGAGGCGGAGGAGGAGGAGATGGGGCTGACATAAAATCAAACAACCCTCACCTGACAGGTGGGGAAAAAACCATCCAGAACCTCAATCAAACTCTTGCAAGAGGGGCTGAAAACCACCGTTCGTTCGCTTCACCCACACACATCCACACATCTCGCCCTCTCATCCTTGGATGTGTCAAATCTCTCAGGTCCCCCCACGGCTTCTCCGGGTCATATGTCAGGGTCGACTGTTCATCGCTGATGGTGACGTGCTTCCTGACGTCGGTCGATGTCGGACGTCGTCGGACTCCGACACAAACAAACCATAGAGCTCCACGAACCAATATCGTTGGCAGCCTCTGACGTAACATGTGCAAAAACAATATATAACCAAAACCCCCTGCGTGCGACGGCACAAAAAAGCAGCGCCCCATAGCGCCTCGGGTTGGTTGACTTCCTGTCCGACGCGCTCGACGCGCTTGCCAACCGCTGGTCGGCCAACGCCGAGCAGAATGCCGAGCAGAACGAGGTCTAAAACAGGATGCCGAGGTCCCGTGTGGTGCGGCGTTGTGGTGCAACGCGGCGTTGTGAAACTGAACTTGAACCATGCGCCAGCACCACAACAAGGCAACAGCACAAACACCAGCGGCAGCCAACATGCAGGATCTGGGTGGTTTTTGGGAGCATGGTAAACCACCATATAGTGAGAAGCTGAGCAGCCAAGTATGATAGAGGAATCCTTCGAGTTTTCCAGCGGCCTACGTTCCACTTCCATGCAAGTGTCACGGCAAATCCTTCTGTTTCAGTGGGTCGGTGAATCCTACAGGTCTGGTTTTCAGATCGGGAGAAGCCGCACGCCGATCGTTTGAACAAACGCGACGGCGCCGGACGGGAGCCAAAACGCGAAGAAGCCCCGCGCACGCTGAATCAGGAGGGTTCCTCCGAAAAGGGTGGTTGACCTTGATTTCACATGCCTTTCTCGACTTGAACAAGGTTTGCTACGAACGGGGCTCCTGGCATCGCGACTCGAACGGAGCGTTCGGACGCTGCGAACGGACATGCCCTTCTCGACTTCCTCATTTCGGTTCCGCCCCGTTCCTCTAATCCGTTCCTCTAACAGTCGAACCCATCGGTTCCTCCACAGCACCTGATTTCAACATGCACAAAAAAAAACCGTCCCAAATCCAGGGACCTTCGAGAAGGCGAGCACGTCGCGGGGAACCTCGCCTGGAATCCTTCTCGCCACTCTCGCCGCCCTCGCCACCGCTGGGTTCCTGCTTCGATCGATCTGAGCTGCCATCGGTTGTGAATGATGTTTTCACACGCGGGATTACACGGGAGCTTCGATCAAAGACATGACTGCCATCGGTCGATGAAGAAGAGTTGGTCGATGCCGGAATCGAACTCGAACTCGATCCGATCATGTTGCACTTTCTCACCACTTCAAACCCCGCCACTTGATCACTAGGGAAACCACTCTCATCCGACCTCCGCCCATTGAAACTTTCATCCCACATGATCACTCTCATCTGATTCATCCCCTATTACACCTCAGCTTCGCTATTTCACACCCGTACCGCAGCTTCGCTAGGACTGGACCCGAGGAGGGTACGTCAGCTGGTCCGTCCGCCTCCGTCCGGTCCGGTCCCACCGCGTACCGAAGCGCTGCGGTCCCGCCTCGGCGTCCAGGTCGGAGGGGCTCTGGACCAAGGTCGGCCGACGGCTGCCCATGGCGACGGTGGAGCAGGAAGTGGGGGGCCCTGAAGGAAGACAAAACACAAAGAGAATGATGGAGTTGGAGCAGGAATTCGTGGAACATGTCAAGTTGTGTGTTTTCTTTTTATTTTGAATATCACTTTGACATCTTATTTTAGCTAGATTCTTTAGAATACAAACAGATGGGTTTGTGTGTGATGAGAGAATAGACGAAAGCAAGTGTTCTGCCACATGGTTTGTTGGCCACATGGAACGTCTGCCATTTGTATTCTCAAACCTGGTTCCTTAAAAGAATATGCTCTTGCTGGTCCCGAACTTGTCTTTTAAAAAACCGCCGCGGGGTGTGCGGAACCCGTTCAAAGCCCCAAACACGAAAAGCAAAGGAATCCAATCGCTGCAGCAATCCTTCGCTTCTCAGCGTGGCTCCACGCTGCTGTAATCGCTCGCTCGAGTTCGTGACGTTCGAAACAGCATCGGCGCTGCTGAAGTTCGCCCCGTGTGAAGCGCGCTTGGGGTCGGCTGCCACGGCGTGGAGCTTCGAAGTATGCGAGTGAGTATACTCCCGCTGGGTCGATATGTAGGCCTATTCATATAAGGCATACGATAATGCCTATAGAGCATCCTAGAGCCTATAGGGCTCCAAGCACCTTCTGAGAATGTGTTTGGGGTGGGTTTGCACAATCCAAATACCTTTTGAGGAGGTACTTGGAGCCCTAGGGAATCTCTCTAGTCCACAAAAAGCATTGAGTGCAAGAATCATCACCACGGCGGTGAATGGAACGGCAGTCCACCAAAAAGAGAACAGCAATGTGCATCATTTTTCACTTCTCTTTTGAAGAGCTTGAAGTGTTGAAAAAAGACCTCCAGTGTTCCTGGACTACTCTGGACTCCGACTGGCCGTTTTTTCCACACGCACGGTATACCCGCGAGGGCCGGTGAAAGGTTCAGCACTTTGTGCTGAGCAGCTACCGAAAATCATTTGCGTTGGCTCAAACTCCCACCTGCTTCGGATAGGTGATAGAATAGGACCCATGGAGCAATCCAATCATCGAACTGCCAAAGGGGTCGCATGAATCGGAAAAAACGTGTTGGACCACATGCATTGGGGTCCCCCCATGGCTATGCTGACATGGTTGGTATAAGAGATCCCTATTGGCAGCTTTCAGCTTTTTAAGACTCGTCCTGACTCTAGTTTCTTGGAAAAATTTGTTGTGCCATGAGCTGTTTCTAGGAAGTTGAACCCCTTTCTCCTTAGCAAAACCCACGACTTTTGGTTCTCATCAGATCGTCCACTGGTCTGTCCTGAGCCAAACGGCCATGTTTTGGCCGAGACGTCTCCTGTCTACACGACCGCCGGACCGCGAGTCCCGCGGGCGCCGCAGAAGGACCGTTTGCTCGCTCGTTCAGGCTGAGACCATATGGGGGGTCCTACCAGCAGAACCCAGAAGAACAAGAGTTACCAGCACCTTCCAAGTCCGGTGCTTTCTGGACACCCCTTAACCACTAAGAGGATGTTTTTTTGACACCTCTTGGAAGGTCCTGGCATACAATGTAAATCAATGTATATACACAAACACGACCGATGGGACTGGTATATGAATCCATACATTGCGGGGGGGTTGAAAAAGGGTGAATGTAGGCAAAGATGCCAGTCCCATGGAGTGTCTGGGATATAAACAATGAACACTTTTGAAGTATACTTATAAGACCAGGTGGCGCGGAAGAGCTTACTAATAGCTACACTACACGGTTCAGGGCCAT